>OX155953.1:25471013-25550295 GCA_944548615.1 Micropterix aruncella | reverse complement strand
ACAAATGTGCTGACATTC
This sequence comes from Micropterix aruncella, assembly GCA_944548615.1. NCBI lineage: Eukaryota > Metazoa > Arthropoda > Insecta > Lepidoptera > Micropterigidae > Micropterix > Micropterix aruncella. The sequence continues at coordinate 25,550,277 of OX155953.1, read as the reverse complement.
GATGAAATAAAAACATTACGTCTTATGTGTGACGGGTGTCCAGGTCAAAATAAAAATTCAATACTGATTTCTGTTGTATCAAAATGGCTCGCATGCAATGCTCCGACCACACTAAAAAGGGTAGAAGTGATATTCCCAGTTCCTGGAAGTCTTATATTCCACCTGATAGAGTATTTGGATCCATAGAGAAACAAATAAAGTCAGAAAATACAATAGTGAAACCGGAAGAGTACGTAACAATTTTTAGGCAACATGCAACCGTTAAAATATTAGGAACCGACGCAAATGTGTATGACTGGAAAACTAGCATGAAAGTCATAACCAAAGACACAAAGGATCTACACTTTAAGATAACTGAATGCAAAAGGATTGTATTTACAAGATTAAAAAAAGATATTCGAAATATAGTTGTCCGAGGAGAAAAATATTACAACACCGATATGGGAACACGTAAATGCATTACCAAAGACGGCAAGTGCCCTGGAGATCTCAATCCACCCCTTATTAGCAGTGGTATACCAGTTAAACCAGCCAAAGTACAAGACGTCACGAAGCTCCTAAGAACACACTTTGGTCAAGAGTGGCCCAATATAGAAAGCCTAAAATACTACAAAGATGTTATATTTCCCAATATCACTGGTGAAGAGGAAGCAGTAGACCTTGAAGAAAATCTGCTTTGTGAAGAGCACTCTTTATACGAACCACCTACAGAGCTAATATAACTTGGTGCGGTCCAAACATTATGTCAGACTTAGAGAGTGTTAGTAATTTGTGTTTTGATTAAAATTCTGAATAATTTATATTACTGTGTTTAGTAAAATAGTAGTATTTATCTGATAATATATTTTAATAAAAACTTGTTTTTTTTTTTGATTTATATTATATAATAAGTAAAGGTTAAATGAATGCGATAACTGCACTATTTAAAAAAGAAGATGATCACGAATGTTATAAAACTTACTTAACTTTGTATGTAGAACATTATTATATGTTGTCTAGTGTAGACTGGACTAAATAAAAACCGATCAGAATCATGATTTGTTTTTGACAACCCTGGCATATGGCAACATATTTCTTTGGTATCAAAAATGGTTAACTCCAAATTTATATGTCGCAAAAATGGTCAACTCCGAAAATGTCTTTTTCAAACTTAGTCAACTCCACTACCCAGTTTCAAACATGGTTAAGTCCATATTTTAAATCGATTTTCCTGAAAACATATTATACTTAGACAAAGGTTTTTGGATAAATAGTACCGTAAAAAGCCAACTTTATCAAGTAAAAGCAGTTTTACTCATGTAAATAGTACCATCACCTGGGAATAAGAAAATGACGATATCTCATGACATCGAAAAGTGGAGATGACCACTTTTGATACTGGCCTCCTGATATATATATATAAATATATATATATATATATATATATATATATATATATATATATATATATATGTATATATACATATATATATATATATATATATATATATATATATATATATATATATATATATATATATATATATATATATATATATATATATATATATATATATATATATATATATATATATATATATATATATATATATATATATATATATATATATATATATATATATATATATATATATATATATATATATATATATATATATATATATATATATATATATATATATATATATATATATATATATATATATATATATATATATATATATATATATATATATATATATATATATATATATATATATATATATATATATATATATATATATATATATATATATATTTATATATATATATATATATATATATATATATATATATATATATATATATATATATATATATATATATATATATATATATATATATATATATATATATATATATATATATATATATATTTATATATATATATATATATATATATATATATATATATATATTGTATAAGACAATAGTATATATTGAGTTTATACTGAGTTCTTGAGATTATCTCGATCAAACAAACAGATGCCTTTTGGGGGCTTTTTAAATTCTTTATCCTTGATAATTCTTTAGATAACAGATAATTATGGTTTCAATTCTTAATGATTTATTAAATCATCCAAATATAATCATTAATAGTTTCAAAAGAACTTTAAAAAATCAAAAGGAATATTGTAAGATGCGTTATCTTAGTTGCAACATTGGATTTTATAACCATAAATATCCTTTTATATTATTAAAATTCGCGTAATAGCGTACCACCACCAAGCGAAAATTCAGCGAAAAAGCTTTGAAAAGGCACGTCGGCATCTAAGCAAAGACACGAAACGTAGGTACAGTTCGTAGGTAGTGCGCAGTGAGATAAGTACGCGGTAACAGATGACACTGGCCGCCCGCAAATTTAAGCTGCAAAAATACAACTATAACAAATAAAAAAAGGTGGACCGATTTCAACCAAAATCTTATCAACTCTGACCATAACCAAATGATGCCCACGTGCCAAATTTCAGCCCAATCGGATGAAGCGTTTAGGTGCTATCGTAGAGGAATACAAAAAGACACACCTACTCACAGACAGACTTCAATATGGGAATCGTCTTAACCGTCTCAGGTGGGTCAAATTTGATATTTCCGCCTTCATCTCGATTCTGCCGGGAAAGTAAATGGATTTTACCGTGTAGTTGGTGGCATACTCCGTTATGGTTACCGTCTATTATATAGCAGCATACTCAATATTCATATACGTTACCAATATTCTCAGCATTACCAATATTCATAGACGAGGTGTTGGCCTGTCGTGGATGGCTGACGCGAGAAACGAGCGCTCCAGCACCACTTTGCTCGTCGACATACCTCACTTCTTACCTTTGGGGAATATCTCTCTCTGAAGCAGTTAATTGGAACTGATCAGATCTAATTCAGAGCTCTCATGTCTTAACGCAAAGCGAAAGCGTATAGACAATAGGGAGAAACCCGACAACTAACACTCATACAACAAACATACATTAATTGAATCTATTCCATTATTATTCATACGCCTGCACTTTATTTAGGTTCCCGTACCAATTGAAACCTTATTTGAGAGGTATTGCTGCCTGTTGTTTTGTCAGTCACTATGTATCACTATTTTAAAGCTCTCGACATGAAATGTAGCTAAGTGATAAAACTTTTGAAATTTCCACCTTTTACAAACATATATATATTAACATTTACATTTTCGTCGTGTCCAATTGACGGCTAAAGACCGCTCTTGGACGTGTCAAAAAAAATTGGGTTTGGTAGTAAGTCTCGTTACTACTCTTTACTGAACATACATAGATAGTCAAGAATTAACTACTAGATTGTCAAACTATACATATAAATAATCAAAATAGAAGCCTAATATATATATATATATATATATATATATATATATATATATATATATATATATATATATATATATATATATATATATATATATATATATATATATATATATATATATATATATATATATATATATATATATATATATATATATATATATATATATATATATATATATATATATATATATATATATATATATATATATATATATATATATATATATATATATATTGTTAAAAGCATGTTATCGGCCAGAAATATTTTATTTAATGTAATTGTAATATTTTTTATAGCGCTGTATGTTTTCCTTGTTAAATAAATAAATTTAAAAAAACATTAATAATATTAATTAATATAAAGCGGAGTAATTACATAAAGTAACAACAACCTTAACAACAACCTGTGATCCTGAAAGTCGAGAAGCAAGCGGAGATGTTTACTGTGATTATGTAATTAACTTACTTACTGTGATTATGTAATACTGTGATTATGTAATTATGTAGTTTGATCGGATCTTCAGGTCGCATTTGAAGAGCAAAGGTTACACTATTGATGTTGAACGCTCTTTGTGCGCGATTAAACGAAATATTTAATACACTACCTATTACCGGAAGCTGAGTTAGGATTATTCGGTCCAAGAATGTAAATGAGAGAGCGGCGGTTAGCAATAAACCGCTTAGGCGGGCAAAATGTAAACAAGCACTAATGACTGTAGATAGAGCACGCGCCACCTGGGATAAAATATAAGAGGCCATAGTCGAGTACTTACAGCCTTAAACCGGTTTAAACACAGACGCTGCTGGTAGAGGCGACCGGGAATAGCAATAATAATCTAACTTCGAGCTTTCCGAAAGATTAATTAATGATCCCGATTGGGACTGCTTAATTCCCCGTACATTCCGTTAATAATGTAACATTATTAGATATGATGGAAGGAAGACATTATTAGTCATTAAAACCATTTTATTGAAGAATAAAAATAATAAAGATATCAACTAGTAACTATACAAATAGAATGTCGAGTTAAATACTAGCTATCATATAAAAAAATGGCCTGTAGCGTAAACGGATGAGAGTTGGCGGTAAAAATACTAAAATCTTGTGCTATCAATTTATAGTCATTTAGGTCTGCAAAAAGCGCGCCAACAAATCCCACCTCGTAAGGTGTGTGCGCGAGAATTGCTCAGCGAAAACATGGCAGCATTTTTCTTTTGAGATAAAATTATAGCCAACCATGAACTATATTAACACTTCTATATGCGTCACTTCTAAATAACTTTCTGTACACGTCTTTTGTTGCGACTACAGACGTTACAGTGGGGCGGTGTCGACTACAACGTGGGAACCCGTCACCCCAGGGTGGTATAACGATATGTGATCGTTTTTTCAGCCATGGGATGAGAGTAGAAGACTTAGAGACCAATGAAAATCTACTGTCTAGCTATGCCAACATGCCCGTTAGAGGCCAACGCATTACGGCGAAGCACCGGGAAAGGTACACAGCGGGCAGCCTCGCCCCCTGTGTAGCGGTGATCGGTGTATACCGAATCTATCTCGGACCACGGCATCCTTTGCCCGGCTTTTATCGGGTAGCCGAACGGTTGTTTCAAGAGCGGCTGCCATAAGGTAAACAAACGTCCCCGCTCTATAGGAAACACTACTGTTTCCAGACTCCCCCGGCACGCACAATCGAATGGCTGACGCCGCACGGGGCGCCAACCGTCCATGAGAAATCAAACCTTGACAGTAAATTAAAAGGCCATTGAAGCCCTCTTGTCACTTCTCCGCTTTTACAGCGCGGTCAGAAAGCGCTTTGCAGGAACTACGTCACAATCTTTATTTTCGAATCCCCCTCTAAAGGTAAATTCAAATTTGCTGTCATAGGAAACGTACGTATCCAGACCCCTCTGGTTATATGCCAGCCTTGGCATTCAACACTTGTCAGCAAACCGGATGTTGCACTAATTGCCCAGTTCCGCCCTTCTGATCCGAATCGCCTCCGACGGCAGGATTACAGCCGTGTCAGAAAAGCTCACAGCCGCCCTGATAGGGTAAGCTCCTCTTCGAGGAGGCTACCAGATAGGAGTTAAACCGTGAGTTGGGCAGGCCAGCAAACCGGCTAGTGCGCCAACCGACCAGTCCCGCTTGAAGTATTCCCCGAATCCGCGATCTCCTGATCCCAACCGTCTCCAACTACAGGATTACTGCCGTGACAGAAGCTCACAGCAGACGTGACAGAAGTCCCTTTACGAGGAGGCAATCAGATATTAGCTGAACCGTGAGTTGGGCAAGCCTGCAATAAACCTCACCTCAGGAATATTTAACGATTATTCGTTCTATCTCCCTGGAGTGAGCGCAGAAGACTTGGACAAAACAGTCCACCGTCTAGCTCCGCCACAAACCCGTAAGAGGCCAACGCCTTAACCGCGAGATAGCCAGGAGTGTTACCCAGCGGGCTTACACTCACGCCCTTACTTCCAATTGCGACCAGATTACTCCAGTCTCTTGATTGGTTACGAGTTCGAAGTCGCTTGCGCGGTCCTCTCCCTTATGAAGCGGTGAAACAGTCTATACCGAATCTATCGCGGAACACGGCATCCTTTGCCCGACTGTTCACCCAGGATCGGGTAGCCGATGGTCGTTTCAAGAGCAGTCGCCGAAAGGTCCGCACGCAACCACCACCGCTCTATAGGAAACAGTACTGCTTCCAGACTCCCCCGACTGTTAGTCAGAGTGCGCAATCGATTGGCTTATGCCGCACGGTGCGCAGACCGTCCAGGAGCGCCAGAAGGTTGATTCCCAGGGGAAACTAACCATAGGTCCAGAGTTCTACCCAGGCTCGCACTTCATGCGTGGAGGCCGTCGGAGAGGTGTTGACCCTGAACAGAATGGGTCTTCGTGGCCAACTCAGCAAGGGCCCATTAACTCTGTGAACTAGTCTAGAAATCCTAATCGAATGGACCGAAAATATGCGAGTTCTTCCGCAGGCATTTATAAACAGTGTACGCCGAAGATGGAAGAGCGCCTTTTCGTGAAAGTGATGCTTAACCGATTATGAAAATTAGGCGAGAGCAAACTTACGGTTATTGGTTAAAATACCTGAACCATTTTGTTTGGCTAACACTCGTACTAGCCAAATTCGAGTTTTAACCGTAACATATATTACAAAAGCAGTGCGCCTTTTGTTTTCCGTACAAAAATCATTAGAGCCGACGCGGGCGCGGCGTTATCAAGTTAAAAACTTTGGCAATAGACAAAGTGCTCATTGAAATGGCGGGGTGGGTTTAAGAGAGGGCAGATTAAAAATTGCCGCAACGTCGAGATCTTAGTTTGGGCGGTGGCCGCCCTCGTTAACCGCATAATTCCTAGGGCGGGCGGCCGAAAAGGCGAAGGCGCGAGGGCGGAACATCCGCCCAACAAAAGGCGACTTTGTCAAAGTAAAATCGAACTTTTTAACGTCGTTCGCAATCGCCTCTCTCCAACAGCCACTCGTCCCTCTTCAACAGCCGCTCTCCCGCTATCCTTTGCTGAAAGTTTTCAGCGGCACCCGCCCACCGCCCTAATTCCTGAAGATATTTTTAAAATATGACCTACGAATAAGCCCCTTAAAAATATGTCAAATGAAATAAGACAGGCTTTCGTAAAAGGATTTTTAAAGTATGAACAAATCGTTTAATGGAAGCGGTATGCAATACATACAACACAATGAACTACACCGGTAGATAAGCATTCCTACAGTTGGATGCGTAACAAAATTAAACGCTAAAACAATAATTACTATTTGAAACATAACTTTCAGGATAGTCGTTGAGGATGCTATATTATATTTAATATGACTTACATACGAATAATCAAAATATATTATTATGATTGTATAGCCAGGGAGAGTAATATACTAAAATATACATTAAAATTCTATGTACAATTATCAAGATAAATTTTTTTTATACTAGCTGTTGTCCGCGGCTTCGCTTGGCGTAAAGTTTCAAATCGATTTTTTAATTTAAGTAGGGCGGTGTTTATTTGCCTTTTAGATGCAAGATATTACGCGTCTTGTTCCTCGCCACGCATTACTAATTTCATGTTATCTCTTTAACTATACCACCACCTAAATACTTACAGTAAATAGTTAATTTTGACCCGTGATACCGGATTAATTTATTTTCATAAGGATTATTTTATTGCTATTGTTTTGAACAAAGACTGCCTACTTATTCTTCTTACTATTATGAGACATAAAAGCAGTTATTGTAGCTTAAATAAAAAAAAATGATATACGCTGTCGTCGACTTTTTTTATAGACCTCTTTAAGGTCGGATGTTTTTGTTGTACCATATATCGTTTTCACATGTATCAAACCGTTTCTTCAGCGCATGCAAAAAAAAACAACTCACCAGCTCATTTTTTCCGACTCGATCTACAAATATCGTGATTTCCTTTTGTAAGCCAATATTTATTATAATAAAGTATAGCCTATAGCACTCAACGATAATGAATCTTTCCATTAGTGTAAGAATTTTTGAAAGCGGATAAGTAGTTTCGGAGATTACCCCCTACATACAAACTTACAAACTTAAAATCATACAAATTATACACTTACAGACATTACTTCTTTATAATATTAATAATAATAATCATAATAAATTCTACTTCTACTTAATTATTATACGAAAAGGCGAGCTTACTGCCACATGGCAATGTCTTACATCTAACCTAAAAACAGTGGTACATGCGCGTATTGTGGAAAAACAAATTATTACACAACATACAGACCGTTTGCATAACATAAGACATGTGGAAGAATTTAAAACTAATAATACCCGAGGAGAGGAAATTGGGAGAGGAAGAGCAGAGAAAGAGAAGAACTTGTTACTTCTTAGAAAGGTAGTAATCCTTAAGGTGAGTCTTAAACGATGGTAAAGAAATTCGTATGTTTGCTTGGAGATCGTTCCAGAGTCTTGCACCATGGACACAGAAAGAATAGGAATAGAAATCACTATTACGACTCGGAATTTTTAGTAAACTGTCAGAGGCTGACCGAAGTACGAGACCGTGGGAACTTAGTGGTTCAAAAAACTCATGGAGATAGGACGGTGTTGATTGGGAAAGTACACGATATAGGAGAGCAAGTATATGAACATTTTTTTCTTTGGTGTACTGGCAACTATTAGTATAGATGTGAATCCAGCAATATGTCTTCGTAATTCTTAAAATGTATAGTTGTAAATTAAATGATATGAAAATAAGAAAGTCAGCTATCATAATACCATTATGTTTAAAATTTCTAAATCATCAGCATGGAAAGTAAATTTAGAATTTTTAAACTCCCTTATGACATAAATGGGGACTTATTACGAAATTATTGAAAATTATCTTTTAAAATTGGCGAATTAACACCTTTTTATTTGTGACAATTATCTTTTTAAATTGAATATCTTTTTAAATTAAAAGAAAGATGTCTTTTAATATGATGATACTCTTGATGAGAAACTAGATGACGTTAAACCTGATAACTATATTACCCCAAAAGAGGTAATACAAATATTAGCTATAATAAATAAATCTCTCATTCTGACAGCTCTAACGTCGAAAAGTCCCGATTTTCATGTCGTTGTTTATATTGCATCGAAAGTTTGTTTGTTTGTATCTACTCTTTATTGTGAAATTTCACAATGGGTGCGTTTATTGTCATACGACCATCTCTTACAACCAACCCTACTATGATATTTTGATATGTATATGTGTAATATGTGTGTAAATGTGTCATGATGTTGTATTCGATCGCAGAATTGATTGATTGTTGAATTTCGTTAATTTTATCCCAAGGAAAAATGGTGGCCCAGCCGGAAATCGAACCCGGAACCTAACAATGTAAGATCAAGCAACTTATTGGCTACCGATCAAGCAATTACTTGACTACCGAGCCGTGTAAGTCCTACGTAACAATTTAAAAATAGCACATCGGTAATTCATTTTGTACCAAAATACCTCAACGGAAGCAGCCTGAATTTTTAATCTAAATTCCCCTCCATAGGCGAAAACAATTGCAAACGTTAGCTCAAAATTTGTTTCGTTAGTGTTTGCCTCCGCTGCACGCGTTGCCTGCATGCTGCGGGCGGTTACAGCAAGGCAGGGGTCGACAAAGCGGGTTATTTATTTTTATTTTATTTTATATTGATGAAGTGGACGTGAAGTTTATGACAACAGCAGTTTCATTCAAGCCGTTGGCCACAAATGTCATAATGACTGGACAACGTTAGTGGCTCTTGCATTCCCCCTCTGATTCGCTGAAAGGTTATGTTGTGTTATGAGTACTATTCCCAATCCCCACTGCATGATAATTAATAGTACGGGAAATTCGTCTTTACAAGAAACATGCGATTGTATGCAAAACATTCTTGTAATTTGATAAAATTGCGATAAAACCGAACCTGAAAAACGTTCATTAAACTTTCTCTGCACATGAGATAAAATACAAAAAAAATAAACCTATTTTCACATTGGATAGTTATTTTGCCCATCTATGACCACCTTTAAATATATTCTCGAAAATATATTTCTCGAAAGCTTCTCATAAATTCCTTTCTTTCCCAAAATGAGCTCATTTATGGGTATACTTACTTTCATTGCCTAATGCTTCAATGAATATACAGGAATGAATATCTCTAAGTCAAGGACATTTTGTGGGCTGCTTTAGTGCTGTTTTTCAACCTTTTCTGAGACAGAGTTACAGAGCATTTAAAAGTCCAACTAACAGCGTAAACGCAGAACGCTTCTTGTGTCGCATATGTATGTGTATGTGTGCATATAGGGATTTATATTTTATCTATAGATGTATATGAGTATATGTTTGTATATGCGTAGATCTATATTTGTATGAGCGTAAATATTATTTATAGTTTCATATTTGTCGATTTAAAAAGAAGTACTAACATATTTTTAAATAGTTGACAGTGCACACTTAATATCTAGTCATTAAAAGTCTGCCTTAGAACAGGCCTAGGCCTAGTTAGGCGACTGTGTCAAATATTAAAAATAATGTCGCATCGAATTCTTGCTAACATCTTACTTACAAAGATGACATTAATTGTTTAATCGATGTGTTACTAAATAAATAAATAAATAAATATAATGTCCCCGTTACGGACAGAAGAACGGACTCTAAAAAGAGTCAAATTTTGAAGTTACATCAATGTTCCCTTTGAATTACCATTAAATATATTTTGTAGGTTATAAAAAGTTGTTTTTTTTCATATATATAGTATATTCAAATTTCAGCGATATTCCGTTTTTTTTGCAAAGTTTCTGGTTTTTTTTTTGCGAAAATCCGTCCTATTAAACATAATATATTTCAAGTAGCTGATACGGTAGAGCGTCTTTACCAATAAGTGAACTGTTCATCGGTGAAACATTCTCGAAGTAATTTTAGCCGCTGGAATGCTAATACCACCGACCGGTGGTTTTTCCGTTGAGACAACTCGCGGGCGGCTGATCTCCGTATATATGCAATTATGTAATTATATGAGAAAAAAGTCGCCTTCATTGAATTAGCCACCATAACACATTAGTATGGGTGCACTAACACCCTCTATAAAGAAATTTTCGACGGTTGAAACCATTCCGTCACATATTTTTGCACATACGTTCCTATTTATTCCATCCGATTTTTTAATTTTACTCATTTTATGATAATAAAGCTAATTGTATTTAAGTGCCTCATAACTGTTTTTGTATTTTATTTTAATGTTTGAATGATTATTTTAATATATATCTAATTTAAATTTTTGATTACTTTGGTTTTTTTATATTTTTACAGTTATTTAAGGTATTTTTTGTATCAAATTTTACTTATTCCCTTTGTATACATCCCAATATACTTAGATCAGTGATTACGTTGGAGAGCTGATATTAATACAGGCAGTTAATAGTGGCCAGGTGTGAAACCAGTGCCTTCCAAGCACATTGTGTACGAATTCAGGTGGCACAGAGGTACGCCTGACGGAGGGTTAATAGACTTCTCTGGCTGCATTTCATTTTGCTCCTCATCCATTGGACGCACATAATCCGACTACCACATTTAAAGCGGAACTCCTATTTCAGCCAAGCGTAATCAATGTTGCAAGCGAAACTAAATGTTCAAACTTGTATTTCAATATACGAGGTTGCAGAAATGGATACAATCATATAATCTAACACTAGCTTGCGTTATATTATTTTCAAAGCAGTTGGGTTAAATACGGGATAATTCCACAGGCGATTGTGTCTAAATAAATACGAATCCTGAGATACGAATTCGAGCAACAGATGCGCATGCTCATATTTAATAAATCTGTCTTCATAACTATAAACAGCTAACAATTGAGATACGAGGTTGTGTCATGAAGCCATCGATTATGCGCGGTTACTTGATGTATAATAGTAAGGATATTAATGTAATGATAATAAATAAATAGTCTATGTTAATGACAATTATATAATTCTTTGAGTTTTCTGCAATTATCAAAAAAAAAAAAAAAAATACATAAGGGGCATAAAATACATAAATACATTTCCTTGATTTAACAAATACAATTTTCTCTTTATTTCTTGCCTATGAACTCTCGCCGCTCCCCAAATACCAGTTAAAACATATTCCACGTAAAATATCTCAATCCATGTCTTAGCTGGTACAGTACCCCCCCCCCCCCCTCTTCACCCCCTACCCCCCTCCCCCACACTCTACTTGTGACAGTTATAGCTACATTTGTGCGAGGCGGTGATATCGTCATAAACCAATACAATTTTGGGGTTTTACTCAGAAAACGTTTCTCGATCTCTGCTGTAACACAAACAAAATGACGCCAAAAAAATCAACCAGTAAAGGGAGCGATACACCGCGCGTTCCACACGAGTGATTTTATATCGCCAAGCGAAAATTTTGGATGTTCACTTTTATAGGTTGGCAAGACCTCTAAGCTTTTCTGTGTGGCTTAAAACACTCACACCTAGCGAAATATCTTTGTCCATTCCTTTCAAGTATAAAAATGTGTTTAAAAAAGGATTTCAAAACAAAAAGGTTTACAGTGAACTTGTAAATGGCCTATCGTGGTGTCTTTTACTATTTCTATACTATATCACAAAAAAACTTACTGAGTTTTATCGTAGTTTATAGGGAGAGAATAAAATTATATCGCAGATGGCGAATGGAGTATTTGATTTTAAAGAGAAATTAAGAATTTACAATAGGGAATATATAACCAAATGCTGCATACTTGTCCGGCCATATTAGAGGCTAATCAAGATGGTATTAACATTTCTCCAGAAAACTTTGTGATCACTTAAAAGTATGTAACCGCATAATCCCGGGAATTAAAGAGCACATTTAAGATTAAGGTTAATCGACGATTATTGGTATTGGCTGTTTCGATGATTTGGCGATTACTGATAAGTCGTAAAAAAAAATAAAAATCCCTGACTTATGAAATCGAACATGCTAATACCTATAATAATAAATTCTCCAGGTTCCTCAAACGTGATAAGCGATGGCATCTGGAGTGCATCCGGAAAATCATTAAAGCTGCAAAGAATTAGAAGTGTTTGTCATATAATGCAAATAATGTCACCCAAGACAAAGTAGAGCCTTATTCACGTCCACCCAACTTTCGCGAAGCTCTGATCCGTGACAATATTGGCGCAATAATTGCGATTATTTGAATCTCAATAAAATTGTAAAACAATATCTTTCCTTCCAATTAGTTTCAGTAGCATCTGAGAAAGTGGGCTCGATTGCGTTTCTCTTGATCTAAAATCGGAAATTAGTTCGCCTGAACGAGACAGAGCAGTACGTCAGAGCGGAATGTGTAATGAACGGTTGTCACTTTTACGGATTAAAACTACCCACTGAAGAAAAAGCAGCTAAATCTAACACCGCACGAAATTATTTCAAACTCATTCGGGCGAATATGAGTACGGCAGATAGTTTTGGTGCGGGAAAATCGACGACAGTTCATTTCATATTCTGATTTAACGCATTGCACTATCTCGTTCGGTTGAACTAAGTTCCTATTTTAGTTCACAGAGAAACGCAATTGGGTCCAGTATGTATAAGGGCTGGTCTTAAGAAATAGGCTGTCATTTTGTTGAGTTACAAATGCGTTTTTAAATGAGTTTTTGAATAAAAGTTTTCCTATTGTTAACTTAACGAAATGAATAACAAAAACTGCTTCATTTCAAGAACGTTTGGTAATAAGTAAAATTATAAGAACTCACAAGCATCTCATACAGTTAGACTTAAAAAATAGGCTTTCATTTTAATGAATTACAGGTGATATAGTTTTTAAATAAGAATCTCACTTTTGTTAAGTTGACTGCCAGTAATTGATGAAACTTGAAAAAATAAAACAGTTTCATTTCAAGAACGTTAGGTATTGAGTAATAATATAATAATAACTCTTACATACATCGCAGTTGGACCTAAGAAATAGGCTGTCATTGTAATGACTTACAAATGCTTTGGTTTTTAAATAAAAATCTCTTTTGAATAAAACAAGGATTGTTAACGACCAACATCTAATAAAACTTGAATGAATAAAACAATTTCATTGCAAGTACATATGTTTGGTAATCTATACTAATATTATAAATAGGTAAAGTTGGTGAGGATATAGGAAGTAATCTCTGGATCTACCGAATCGATTTTGAAAATTACTTTACCAATAGAAAGCCTCGTTATTTGTGAGTAGGTATTATAGGCTATTGTAGCCTTCTTGCAGGATAACTGCAAGGGTTACAATATCAAAAAACAATATAAATTTAGAATTGGGCGCCGGAAAGACTATAAGCTAGCTTGAGCAAAAAGACAATCAAATACACGGGTCGTGAGAAGGTAAATTAAAATCAATCAGTGTTTCTTTCTGGTATTTATTAAAAAAACATTATTTATACGAGGCCTAGTGCACATACTAGAAGACCTAAAGTGTACATATTACAAAAAAAACGGCAACTTCCGGAATGGTTGGCAGCAATACGAAAAAATATACAACAAAATACGGGTTCTACTTCCGACAGCGTAATACCGGACTTCGTCGCGGAAATTCAGTTCCCTCGGCCCAAAACCTACTGCGAAAAAGCCGGGCCTGGGAGTCAAATGGCTGGTCGAAGGCAGAGCTCAAAGATCATAGAGCTGTTCTCCAGCCCAAGATAAATGCCCTGCGAAATCACCCAAAATTACATGAGTGACCGCTCGAAATTTCGCACTACTCAAAAATATGGAAAAAACGGATAAACAACTCACAGATATTCCTGGACTTTTTCACGAACAACGGGAGAACTGGCACTAACTCCGCAGTTAAATTTTTAACAAGGTTTAACACCGATTTTTTGCCGAAACTGATTTTTATATTTAAAATGCCGCAGCCCACACGTATAATTCGATGAAGCGCCTTTTTTTCTCTCCCGAAAGTACGTCTAAGCTGTCTGTCAACAATTAAATCGAATATTTCACCCACTATGGACATCTAGCGGAATTAATAGGCATTTGTTTCAGCCAAGAAACAAACCTTGATAAACATTTTATAAAACAAAAAAGGTGCCATAGAAAGGAAATTTAAAACAAAGATATACATTTAACGAAATTCGTTATACTATATATTAATCCGAAAAATGAAAACTAGGTAGCATGACTTTTTCGTGGTAGTCGGATATTTGTATTTATGGATAAATACATAAACCACAAATATTTCCCTTAAAAACGTAACAAAAATAATCTATAACAAAAATATTATAAAGAGGTAAAGTTTGTGAGTTTGTGAGGTTGTAGGGAGTAAACTATGGATCTACTGAAATAATTTTGAATTTTTTTTTTACCCATAGAAAGCCAGTTATTTGTGAGTGTTATAGGCTATATATTAATCCGAAAAATTAAAACTTTTTTTCGTGGTAGTTGGATTTGCAAAGTAAGTCGGAAAAAAAACGGTCGAATAAAAACGTTTCTTACGAACGCTGCCTTAACGATGAGAGATATATGATTGAGTTCTAGAGAAAAGTTGTAGAGATTGGTAATGCCTACAAAAAAGTAGCGACACCATATGTCTAACTTTTATATTTAAGTCACAAAAGACAATATATTTTGGTACCAAATAATAACATTACATCTAATATAGTATACAGAGAAGTTTTGAATAATTAAAATAAACATGATTTATTCAATCATAGTCATTTCATTCATTCATTTGAAACCCGGTAATATAACCAAATTGGCATGCAAACACATACACACATATGCAGTAAAAATATAACCCTGCTTTTGGCAGTCAGGAAATAAATCATAGCACTCAGTACTAACCGAACCACACTCATAATTTCATCACAAGTAAAAATGTTTACCGCCCAACGAAGTGGGCACGGGTCAGCTAGTAACTAATATAAGAACAAACCACATAAATCTCATTCAGGCGGAATTAAGAAATATGCTGTCATTTTAATGACTTACTAATGCTATAGGTTTTAAATATAAATCTCCCTACTGTTAATGAACAGTATCTAAAAAAACTTGAATAAATAAATCAGTTTTATTTCAAGAGTGTTTGGTAATAAGTAATAATATAATGACGTCACAAGTATATCTCATTGGAGTCCTTATGTAGGTATGAATAATACGATAGTGACGCTGTCTACGGTGCTACAGTCATATTTTGCACCGTGTTATGCTTGTAGAATGAATCATTTTGTGTATTTCAGTTTGCCAAATCCATTCGAAAATCGGCGTTAAAAATTCGCTTGCCTAAGCGCTGAAAAAACGCCAGTGTGGACGGGACCTAACGCAGCTGAGCTTGCTACGGGGGAGTTTCCCTAGGTATGTTCCAATTAGGCATTTCCTGCGTTGAACCACGGGATTTAAACATATTCATTTACCTCTCGCTTCATCGACGTCATGAAACGTAGGTATGTAACATACGCGCTGCTGAAAGGTTTCACATTTCATAATTAATTGTTACTTTTAACGATCGGAGGGAGATGAACATATCAAATGGAATAGGAAAATTCAAAGCCTCACTCGAATGGGGCTGTTCGTCAAACCAATTATAAAACAGATCCCTCAAAAAGCGTCTGTCTGCCTGTTCGATTGCGATTCTTCATTGTTTTATTGCTAATATGTTCAGTTATTTCCTCGATATTCTGTTTATAATTCAAATAATATATTAGGTAATTTGTAGGTAAGTAGGTAATTTGATTTTAAGGACACCTCATTTTTTTATCTACCGTGTTTTTTGTTGTTGTTATATTATGACAATTTGTTATCGATTCTTTTGATTAGTGACTATGTTTAAACAATTTTTTTTTTAAGTTATTGAGAAACAAAAATGTATTCTGAGCTGTAATGTAATGTAATGTAATGCAATATAATGTAATGAGCTGAAATGTAATATTTACTGTTGATTACTTTCCCGTTAAATTTTAATTATTTTAGTAAAATATTTTTTAACCTATCTAATTTAACTTTGGTACTTTAACTAACTCATTTTGTATTATTATAATATGTGTTTTTTTTTTCAAAATTGTTGTTGAATATCTATCTATCTGTCATCATGTTGTAAAAAATAAATATTGTGCGCCTAGAAGGCAGGTTGTGCGGCACTGTAAAATACCACAATCACAATAAAATAAATAGAAATGAATTGAAATTTGAAATTTACGCGAGGTATCATTGAATTGAGTCATTTTTTAGGTAGGTATTTGACTTGACCAACGAAAGGTATCTAGGTATGTATTGCGTACTCTGGTTCTCAAGCTGTTTATCGAATATTTCAAAATGTGAGTTAAGATGATGGTCGCTGAGAAGAACCTACCAGCCTGAGGCCCGGAAGACCTGTTTTTTTCTTACCTATTTAAGGCGACATGAGACCTCAGAAAATATCCTAAACGGGCGGACACGCGAAAAAATAGGCGGGGTCAATTTTATAGGGTTTAACCAATAAAAATCCAGCGTTGACGAAACGTCAAGCACGTTTCCACGTCCGCTCGCGTCGGGGACCAGCCGTATACTAAACGTTCTATCGCAGTGCTAGCACAGAATAACTATCATTACGCAGTGGTGGTATAAGGGTGTTAATGGTATATATTTAGCGTAACTCTCAGAGCGCTCTCTCGTATTAATTATTTATAATTAATTTAGGTCGTTAATAAAAAATGTGGATAAGTGCTGCCCTAGAGAATTAACCAGTCGATATAATAAAACACACTCACCGCTTACATTGTAGAAGTAATCGCGCCTGAAAGTTTTCGAAGTCAGTTTAATGCCTTAATATCCAAGGCAATGAGCAACTTTTTTGAGTCCAAATTTTAAATTGGTTCCTTATCGAAGGATTCACTTAGAAACTTTTTTTTAAATTATGCTTATATTGTTCAAAAACTCATAAAACTAAAATTCTTCAGGTATGGCCGTTCCCAGGTATCATGGCGCCTTAAGATCTACTTTTCGTGAAAAGCTGTATTATTCAGGTAAGTAATCATGCAGCCGCCGAAGTGGCAAGTTGGAAAACAGCCGTGAGAAGCACTTTTAGACATTATGTAAGACTCTTAGATCCCAATAAATGCAAGAACCGCTCGCTAGATTCTAATTTGTTGTCCATCGTTATTTAGGCTATTTATCTATAAAGGTTAAACTGGTAAGAATATCAATATATTTAAAAAGGGGACTGAGCAGTGACGAGTTAAGTTAATTGAGTCGATAGAAAACGGCCACGCGTCCGACTTTTAAACTGTATAACTGAAAATAAAGCGACGACCTGTATATTTAAAAAAAATCTTATCTGGAAATGGATATTGGAGAGTCGACTGGTGCATATTTCAACAACGTTTAGTATTACCTTAGCTTAGTATGTTTAGTTAAACAAGATATGAGCAAAAACAACGACTTCTTCAAAACATCTCTAAAATCTAAACTATTTTTCATAGCAACATATGAACCCTTTCAAAAGGGCTCGTTTTGTCAGGCAACTAATATGATATAATATTTTCTTTACACCGTGTAATTATCATCATTGGTTGAGTAGTTATTTGCGTTGGTAATATAAACTTGCGCAATTAATAACTCAAATATATATTTGCGTTGGTAATTGGGTTGTTATACATGATTTATTTAATATAAACTATTTTCACTATTTTAACCTAACCAAATTACATCGCCCTTGTGTACAATTCTTAAAACTAAGACTAATTTACTATATGACAACAAATTATGTTTACTACTATCTTATAATATTGACTGAAATTTGGTTTACGAGCAATATTTATATGTACACGGTTTTTTTAATCGCGATCACGATTATGATTCTACAGGGCATCTTCTTCGAGTCCTCGAAGCTTACCATCAAACTGCTTGACAATCTAAGTGCCGAAAATCGATGGATAACTTTGCCTCTAAACTCGTGGTGCTGTTATAAAAACAATCATGTTTGCTCTATCTATCTTTCTACACTGAGAAAAATATTGGATTGATTCATACATTGCCAATTACGGATTTATACAGAATAACTTTGTTTCAATCGTAATTTTGTTGAATTACAAGGAATTTTGTTGAAACTCCATTACTGGTTTATATGTATCAGCATTTTCCTTACGGTTAATAGTGAAATAGCATATATGTAGTTTCAACATGATTCATGCGTCCGACTGTAACCGTATGTTGCAACTAAAAGCTTTCATGTTAGAAGCGTGGTCCCAAGGTTGCGACGTAATGAAATATCATTATGTTTTAACATTAGGGCACGGTAACTACCGTCACGCCAACACTGTTACGCGTCAAATTAATTCATACGTATGGACCACAGTCGAATTTATCGGAATTTACCCGTTGCGTCTTTTCTTGATAGTAACGTATCTTTTGTTTCATTTCTGGATTTAATAGCGGGCGCATTGTTCCTATTAGTAGTAGTAGATGGAGTGGGGGGCTTGTTTCCAGCCCTTGATGTCACCTAGATCTGTAAGGTCTTTTGTAACTACCCACTGTGTGGTTAGGTCAATTGTCAGCTAGTAGCCCGGTACTTCTTACCAGACTAAGTAGGTCACTGACCTTCAAGTTGGGCAGATCGCTGGGTTCGAGAAAGGCTCGTCCCAGTAAACTGTGTCTTTTGGCGGCGAGCCCTGGACAGCGGCCAACAATGTGTATGCTGTCTTCAGGTTCCTCGCCACATATTCGGCAATCCTTGCTCTCAGTCAAGCCAAGGTTGAATAGATGAGCTCTAAGGGTCGTGTGTCCGGTGAGGAGACCGATAGTGGTTCTAAGGTTCTTCTTGCTCATGTCAAGTAGGGCCTTGGTTTTCTTCTGTAGTGGTTGCTCCATCATGGCTTTTGCCTGGCGACATCCCTGACTCTGTTTCCAGGAAGCCCGATGTTCCTGCTCCAAGCAGTCCCTGATGATTTTCTTACCTGTAGCGAAGGGGTCCCCTACAGCTGGCTCCACTGGGCAATCCAGTGTGCCCAGTTTTGCCAGTCTATCGGCCTCTTCGTTTCCGGGTATGCCTTGGTGACCCGGTATCCACATTAGGGTGATTTTGTTGGATTTTCCCAATTTGTTGAGCTCCTGCATGCAGTCCCAGACCACAGAAGATTCTATGGTGGCTTTAGCCAGAGCGTCCAGTGCTGCTCTGCTGTCAGAGCAGATGAGGATTTGTCTGTTTTTTACCTCAAGTCGACTTTGTAGTTTTATGCATTCCAATATGGCAAGTACCTCGGCTTGGAAAACCGTAGCGTATTGTCCAAGGGGGATGCTGATTCTGTGGTTGGTTTTGGGTCCGTACACGCCTGCCCCAAAACGTCCATTTGTTCCTGAGCCGTCGGTGAACCAGGCGTCTGCGTTGTGGCTTTGAAGCCACTGCGGATTTTTCCATTCTTCCCTGGTGGGGATTAGGATTTTATAGGATTTCTCTACCGAAATTTTTTTCCGTAGTCGATCCTGGGTCAGAGTGAATGGGCTTTTGTGGAGGAGGTTTAGCTCAGGATGATTGTGCCCTCCACGCTTCCACTCGCCCAAACACTTCAGTCTGTATGCTGTAAGTCTGGCGGAGTGGATGATGAGCTTGTCCAGAGGCGGGCAGCAGAGTGCCACCTCTAATCCCGCTGTTGGGGTGGTCTTCATGACGCCAGTTGCAGCCCTCAGGTAGTTACCTTGAAGGCTTTTAAGCATTTTTACTGTCTCAAGCTTTTTCACCCTGGACCACCAGACTATTGCAGCATAGGTTAGTCTAGGCAGCAGTACTGCCCTGTAGAGCCATAAGGCGACCCTGGGTTTGAACCCCCAGGTTTTTCCCATGACTCTTTTGCACGTCCACAACGAGGCATAGAAGGTTGTTCTCTTGCGCTCGAGGTGGTGCTTCCAATTGAGCTTTGGGTCTAGATAGACTCCAAGGTATTTAACTACTGTAGCGTATTCTATCTCCTTATCCCAGAGCTTGAGACACTCAACGGGGTAACTAATTGTTCCTATTAGTTACCCCGAAAAAACTGTTGACATGTCGACTGATCATATGTCTGCGACAAAAACTGTTCATATATGTCTCCGAATCCATTTGTGACAGAAGATATTAATGACATATTATTTGAAATAGATATATCCATAGATTATCCCCCCCCCCCCCCCCACCCCGTCTAAATCGCAATGAAGGGAGTATTTAAATTTCGAGAAGGAAATTATTCATCAATTCAAAATGAATTACTTTACTTGAATTGCTACTCGCTTTTATATTCCTGCGACTTAGATAGCGCCGTCGGGGCATTCTATGAAACTCTTTACAGATATCTTAATATACTCATTAAGTGGATATCAATAAATTAATATCCGTTTACCTATATAGGTTTTTAATATACATAATAGGTTATAACTATATAGGTTAAATTATATAATTTAAATTCATATAATATTAATATTAATGTATTTATTCAGAAGGGTGTGAGTGACCGGTCGGAAGGAGTGTAATAATGGGTTCATCTATGTACGTTTTCCGTTCTTTTACTCCATAATAACTTTTTAACACTTGAAACCATCTCCACCCTCCTCCCCAACTCCACCCCCCGACCCCAACACCCCTCCACTCCCACCCATCAACCCTTGACCATCACCACCCCCTCCCTAACTCCATCCCCCCGACCCCCTCCCCCAACCCCCACCCCTACAGCCCCCACAGCCCCCCCGCACACAAACTCCTCCGCCCAAGCCCCCCCAAACTTGTTGGTTGGAATGAAAAAAGAACGACCTAATACATCGGTGGAAAATACATGTGGGTAACGTGAAGTTGGGTTTCGTTGTCTTTTTTTTATAGCTGATTCCAAGTAAGATGTTTTGGCATTTCGGAGTATAGCAGCGCCTGGGCGAAGTCATCATTCTGGCACATTTTAAAATACAGATCAATACCGAAATAAATAAATTGAAATATAAATAAAATAACAACATTTCATGGACAGCTCTCAAAACATCACAAAAGTAGAAAAATGTAATGTTGTTTTAATTTAGGCTGGAATGCGTTTTTCCGGGATTTTCTCAAAATCTTCCTTTTTTTTTCAATTTTATACATATAATTGATTTATTTCCATCCCGAGAGCATAGCGATCAAAACTATAAAAGTATCAACCGAATATGTCGTTCCTATTCATAAAAAGAAAAACGGATATCCATTATTCGAATCGTGAGTAGAAAAAAGCACCGAATTTTCCAATTTTCCGGCAACTTTTCCAATTTTCCTTTCCGTTAGGACCTTTTTTGGACTATTACGAACATTTAACAAATAAAAATGCCAAATCGGTTCAGCCGTTGAACTTAATATGCCATTAACAACGAACAGTATTTCATTTTTATTTATATAGATTTAGAATAAGAAAGCAGTGTCATTACAAAATTGCGGATTTCATTTGACGAACCGAGCCACTCACTACTGGATTCGACGAAGTAAAGACTCGTTGAAAGCTCTATTCCAGCACACAGGATTAAACATATAGCTCGTAAGATTATCGGGTTTATATGAGTGCCGACCCCAAAAAGCAGAGCAAAATCAGCTTTCCTGAAAGGACGGCTCCTGCAACTGGCAATTGACAAATGCGATTGAGTAATATCTTTCGTTAACGTATCCGGTCCAGGTCAGGCCACGTCTCTCCAAAAGTATTTGGCCTGGTTGACCTTGTCGTTCTCCTCATGGAGGTCCTGGTGTGTGATGGGGGTTGACAGCTGTGAGCAGCATCGTAGGCGGTTTCCATCCAAGAGGATTCCGCAGTTGCATATTAATAATAATAATAATATTAATAAACTCTTTATTTGCACTTAATTAGTATACAAAAAGGCGAGCTTATTGCCACATGGCAATGTCTTACAACTAACCTAAACACAGTGGTACATGCGCGCATTGTGAAAATAAAGATTATTACATAAAATACAGACAAGTG
Source organism: Micropterix aruncella (assembly GCA_944548615.1). Taxonomy (NCBI): domain Eukaryota; kingdom Metazoa; phylum Arthropoda; class Insecta; order Lepidoptera; family Micropterigidae; genus Micropterix; species Micropterix aruncella. The sequence goes on along the minus strand of OX155953.1, from coordinate 25,527,495 downwards.
GAAGAATTTAAAACTAATAATGCCCGAGGAGAGGAAATTGGAAGAGGAAGAGGAGAGAAAGGCAAGAACTGGTTACTCCTTAAGGTGAGTCTTAAACTATGGCAAAGAAGGCGAAATTCGTATATTTGCTGGGAGATCGTTCTAGAGTCTTGCACCATGGACACAGGAAGAATAGGAATAGAAATCACTATTATTACTCGGAATTTTTAATAAACTGTCAGAGGCTGACCGAAGTACAAGACCGTGGGAACTTAGTGGTTTAAAAAGCTCGTGGAGATAGGATGGGTTCTCTGTGTAGCCCCAGTGAACAAAATCGGCTCGGCATCTTGTCACACCCACCCCCGGCCTGTTCAGACTACGCCAGGTGGTATAAGTGAGTTGGGACTCCTGTGCTATCTCTCCATTTAGTAATAGGACTAAACAGTATTTTTCTATAACTCCGTAATATTTTTGTATCAGATTGGATTCAAAACTTACTCGACATTGAATAAATAGTGCACGCGGCGGCCGGCAATTTATGCTAAACCAACTGTCTCGTTGTTTCGAGTGCACGCCCCTGCTGCTACCCAGTATATCCGCAGTCGCTTCGAGAATTTAGTGCCCCTCTTTCGCAATTTTTCCTGCATATTTCCAGTCCTCTCTCAATCGCATTGCTGTAGATGAAAACTGGAAATGCATTGTGGATATAAACTTCTTATGCTGTCAAGGATCCAATATGTGCTTTGTCAAACATGTATGCCAATGTGCATGTACAAGTACATGGGCTTTGTCGCAGAAAGATTGGAGAATGAAATTCTACACATAATAACACCCTGAATCCCACACACCCACTACGAAAAAAGTTTGCGCAGTACGATTATATACTACTCTGTTTAAAAAGTACCGGTAATTATTAAATAAAACACACAATTTTCGTTTAATCGTCAATGTTTGCTTTATCACCTTCAAAGTAGTCCCCATTTGATGCAACACACATTCGCCAGCGTTTTTTTCAATCGTCAAAACACTTTTTGTAGACGTTTTTCGGTATAGCCTTCAATTCCTTCCACGAATTTTCTTTAATGGATTCTATGGACTCAAAACGGGTACCACGAAGAGGCAATTTTAGTTTTGGGAACAGAAAGAAGTGTGACGGGGCCAAATCTGTGAATACGGTGTTTGATTAATTGTATTTGTCGCGTTTTTGGCCTTAAATTCGGTCACAATTGCTGCTCTATGCGACGGTACATTATCGTCGTAGAAAATCCACGAATTGTTGATCCACAATTCAGGCCGTTTTTGACGGATTTTCTCACGTAAACGCTTCAAAAAGGCCAAATAATATTCCTTATTGACTGTTAGTCCTTCTGGAACGAATTCGTGATGGACTAAATCGCGAATATCAATGAAAACAATGAGCATCACTTTGACTTTTGAACGTCTTTGTCGTGGTTTTTTCGGTTTTGGCTCGTTTTTTGTCCTCCACTCTGATGCCTGTTGACTTGTTTGCATATCAAATTCATAGACCATGTCTCATCGCCAGTTATAATGAGTTATATGAATGTGGGATCAGAATCGACGCGATCCAGCATATCTAAAGAAGTTTGTTTGCGGTACTGTTGTTGTAGAAAATTCAACTCCTTTGGAACGAGCCGAGCGGCGATGCGTCTTATGCCCAATTTATCTACCAAAATCGAGCGAATGGACTCATGAGACTTCAGGTTCAGGTCACGTGCTATCTCTCTTAAGCTGGAATGGCGATTACGGTGCACAATTTCCTTTGACTTTTTCGATATTTTCGTATTTTGAATAGGTCGAAGGTCGCCCGGAACGAGGGTTATCTTCGACGATCTTTCGGCCCTCCTTGAATGCTTTGTACCACTCGTAGATCCGAGTTTTGGATAAAACTGATTCACCATAAGCCTTTTCTAATATTTTTAGGGAATTCGCACACGAAAATCCGTTCGCAACACAAAATTTAAGGCAAACTCTTTGTTCAATACTTTGGTTCATTGTGAAAATCGTGACGCACTACTAAGGTGTATGTACATTTCAATTGCTGTTCTTATCAAAATGGCTGACAGTTCGCGCGCATTCTAGGCATAGAATAAATAAAGACAGTTCTACCAACTTGATTTTTTTTTTTTTAAATCATTAACAGAATCTTTTTAAATTCTAAATTCCCGAAACTTTTTAGACAGAAGTATAAGACCTTTGACTTTAAGCAAATATACTCCGATATATTTACAAATATATATGAGAGTAGCAATGCGATAATTACGCATATTATACGCCATCGTTGATAGGAATAGGCCAATGAAATCGTACAGAAGTCTAAAACCTACTTTTAAACATTTCAGGTTTCATTTAAGTAACAATATCCCACGCCAGCGTTGCCAGGAATGTTTTGATGAAATTTAACAGCAATCTATATAGTTGTAGATACATACCTATTCCAACAAATTTCAGGAATTTTATAGAAATAAAATATTGATCCGGCAATATCGAAGCACTTAATAAGTGGCTGTAGTGGTTCAAATGATCTACAAGCCCGCGTAGACTTCCACAAAAAAATCCTTACTGGAATCAGCCAGAATGGCACTGGTCTGGGGTATGGCAGTACAAGCATGACCGATGTGGACTTGAAGAAGTCTCTCTTGCGGGGAGATTACGACAGCAACAGTATGGCTCATGCTATTGGCTTTTAATGCCAGAATGATTAGACAACAATTGGGGACTCTTGCATTCCGCCTCCAATGCACTGGCAGGACGCCAGAGATGCTGAAATATTATTTGAATGTCTTTCAGCATACGCTTCCAGACCCCAGTAACCTCGCTCGTCGGAGCTATGCCAAGGATAGTTCATGCCCCCTTTCTAGCAATACCCCTTGCACAGCTAGACATATTCTAGCTGGCTGCAAGGTGGCTTTAGATTAAGGCCGGTACACTTACCGCCATGACAAAGTCCTTGCTCTTATTCGCGAGCTAATTAGCCTCTAAGTGGCTCGTGCCTTACAAGGGTTTGATATTACCCTCAAGATTTTTTTTATAGTATGTTACCTCAGAACTTTGCTATTTATGAACCCATTTTGAAAATTCTTTTTTTATTTGAAATAATATACTTACAGATTGGTCCCATTTTTATCAAAATCCTGTTCTGATGATACAATCCATGATGAATTGAGGAAACTCCTCAAATATTGTTATATGAAATTGAAAATTTACATGTTGGTTCAATTCCGATGACAATTCATATATTTTTATGGTAAGCATGACCTGATTCTACAACTTGGGTTGTCGACTACAACGGCCGAGCCCGTCACCACAGGGAGTTTTAACGATTAGTCATTCTATCTCCCTGGAGTGAGCGTAGAAGACTTAGGACAAAAACAATCCACCGTCTAGCTACGCCACAACCCTTTAGAGACCAACGCCTTACCGCGAGATAGCCAGTTATGTTACCTGGCGGGCCCGACACTCGCGCTCTAACTTCCAATTGTGACCAGATTTCTCCGGTCTCTCGATTGGTTCCGAGTTCGAGGTCGCTTGCGCAATCCTCTCCCTTACGAAGCGGTGAAACGGTGTATACCGAATCTATCGCGGACCATGGCGTCCTGATTCTACCCTCTTCTACATCTATAGCGGACTATCGCGGACCTGATTCTACACACTGGGTTGGCTCCCGACGAGGGAACTCCTCAACGGTCAACAGCAAAGACCCCGAATTTTGTATACTCATTCAGTTATGATAGCCCGTTCTAAATTTTATCGTGACATGGCTGCTGCACCCAGGGTTGGCTGCTGACGAGGGAACTCCTCAACGGTCAACAGCAGACTTAAAATGTTGTATATGTATTCAATTACGGCAGCTCGTTGTAAGTTTAACCATGGACTGCGACACCCAGGGTTGGTTTCCAACGAGGGAACTCCTCAATAGTACATACGTAAAATTTTGTAAACGCATTCAATTATGATAGCCCGTTCTAAGTATCACCATGACATGGCTGCTGTACTTATAAAAAAAATGAAGTCGGTTTTTCTTTTTGTTAAAATTTTGTCTATTATTAGATATTAAACTTCTGTAACAGAGTGTTGGTTGTACGACATTGATCGTATATTCAATAAGTCTGCCCATGTGAAAAATAATGTATTGAATGCAATAAAGAATTGCATTTTATTTCATTTCAATAAAACATATGTTTAACAAACGCAATTTTTCAAAATTTCTCCTATGACGCGTAGAGGAGGGGAGGGGGCTCTCTACGCCGCTCCAAACCGCACAGTTCTGACTTAGCTGGCACAGTGACCCCCCCCCCCCATTTCTTCTTCCTCATATGAAAGCTAAAGGTACCAGGACGAGGGGCTAAAACATATATAAACCAATATATTCTGAGGTAATGGCCAATAAAGTTCTCCGATCCGTGACTCACACGAAAAACAACTATTGTTAAAGAATAGTAGTATTTTCAGGTAAATAAATCTAAAAACATTGCCTAACATCAGCTAATCATAACAGAAACCGATGACCTAATCCAGATAAAATAAGATACTTCTGACCGCTGTCGTATTTCTCTCGTTTTTTTTAAATATTTTCTCAAATATTATCTTTAAACAGGAAAGTAAAAATCGATGTATTATAGGTAGGTATATTATATCGCTTTTAAGGGAAATAGAGGCGGAGATGGTGTTAATTCTACCAGCATAGAAATATATTAAAAGGAATAGGTTAAAAAATATTAATATTAGTTTGATTAGATAAATAATAAATATATGTTATTGTAAACAATAAAAATTAATTTGTGTGTATTCTCCAACGATAGCGCCGAAACGCTTCATCCGATTGAGCTGAAATTTGACATGCAGGCATCATTTGGTTATGGTATGAGCTGAAAAGATTGTGGTTACAATACGTCCGTCCTGGGTTGGCACCCGGCGAGGGAACTCCTCAACGGTTAACAGCAGAGACCCAAAATTTTGTATACGCATTCAATTATGATAGCCCCTTTCAGGTTCCACCATGAAATGGCTGATGTACCCTGGGTTGGCTCCCGAAGAAACAACTCCTCGACAGTCAAAAGCAGAGACCCAAAATTTTGTGTACGCATTCAATTATGATAGGGTCTTCAATGTTCCACCATGACATGGCTGATGAACCCTGGGTTGGCTCCCGATGAGGGCACTTCTCAAGCGTCAACATCAGAGACCCAAATTTGTGTATACGCATTCAATGATGATAGCTCCTTACATGTTCCACCATGACATGGCTAATGAACCCTGGGTTGGATCCCGATGAGGGAACTCCTCATCGGTCAACAGCAGAGACATAAAATGTTGTATACGCATTCAATTATGATAGCCCCTTCCATGTTCCACCATGATATGGCTGATGAGCCCTGAAATGGCTCCCGATGAGGGAACTCCTCAACGGTCAACAGCAGAGATCCAAAATTTTGTTTACGAGTTTCCATTTCGGTTTCGGTTTTGGTGTCGTTTTCGGTTTCGGTTTAGATTTCGTCCATAGAGTAAAATGATAAAAAGGTATTCTTTATAAGTGTAAACTGAGAAAAAAAACAACATTTTTTTAACGCATAGAAGAGTGTACGTGTAATGCCTGCTCCACACGTTGGCGAATGTTGGCCAATATTGATAAGGTGGAAGCGAACCGGCACCACTATGACGTCAGAAAAAAGTATGGGAAAGAGCGAGAGGGACATAGGCGATGCGGCCAACGCTGGCGAATATGTGGAGCGGGCATAATGGGCATAATATAGAGCAGGTTCCTGTTTTGATAGGTACGGGTTTTGTTTCGTCAAAAAATTTCGTTTCATCATTACACCATAAATCGTCCTATGTTATAGTTTTATTTATTTTATTTATTTATTTATAGTATTACACAAGTTCGTTTGTACAGTTTACCATATCATGTTGTATATATATATGTGACGTTCGCAAAAAACTGATTCTCGAGGAGATATAGTAATGAATAAAAGTCGCCTAACTAGGCCAGGGCCTGTTCTAAGGCAGACTTTATAAAATATTGCTTAAATGTATCTAATCAAATTACTAAATAATTGTTATATAAAAAAAAATAAAAAAAAATAAAATTAAAACAATTAAAATTTGTAGAAATTCTATTACTTTGACAATAATTATTAAAGTGTATAGTAAAAGTAAAAATATGTTTGAAAGTAAAAATATATGTCTAAAATTGAAGAATAATGTGAAAAATTAATATACAAAAAATTAATATACAATATTCAACATTCCATTGATGTTTTCCCTGCCTTCTTTAATAAGCCACCTAGAAACCGATTTTTTAAATTTGTTTTTGGTTTCAATGCGTTTAACGACATCAGGCAGGTAGTTGTACATTCTCGGTGCTATGAAGTTGAAATGTCTCTGTCCGAAAGTCGTACGGGTTCTTGGCACTATCATATCGTCATTCTTAGCAGCTCTGGTGAGTCTCACTCGTGCGTTAATAAGTGGCATTTTGAATTTTGCGTGTATCAAGGCTATCTTAATGTACAACAGTCTTGGGTCCAAAATATTACTATCTTTATATAACTGGTTCGTAGGATATCGATACGGTTTACGCTCGATAATTTTTAGTATACACTTATGCGCTACTTCAAGAGGCTGGAGGATAGTTGATGCACAACCACCCCACCCGATTATGCCATAACAAAGAATGCTTTGGCATAATGCATAATACGTATTTTTTAGTATTCCCGGGTCTAAAATATTTCTCACTTCGCGGAATACGTAGGAAAGTTTTCGAACCTTGCTTGTCAACATCTCAATGTGTTTTTGCCAACGCAGCATATTATCAATTATTATTCCGAGATATTTTACGTGTTCTGTCCTTTCCAGGAAAGGGCATTTACATTGCTGTGTATTTTTACATGAGTGAATAGTTACGGTATGATATGGTGATGGTTGTCCTATATTATTATTACTAAAAGTTATATATTTCGTTTTTTTTATATTTAGGCTAAGAAGGGATTCATCTAACCATTCACGTACTTGATTAATACCAGCATTGGCTGCACAGAAAGTGTCTCTCCAGGTATGCCCATCAAAGATAATGACTGTGTCATCAGCAAAGAATATATACACAAAACTATCAAATATTTCTATATATATATATATATATATATATATATATATATATATATATATATATATATATATATATATATATATATATATATATATATATATATATATATATATATATATATATATATATATATATATATATATATATATATATATATATATACCATTCACCGATCCATTAATATTGAAGGTATTATACAATGCGTTTGTTCGATCTCACCTTGAGTTTGCTTCTCCAATATGGTCTCCCTATTATCAGGTCCACATTAACAGACTGCAAAATATCCAAAATAAGTTCGTTCGATATTTAAATTTCAAGACGAAAAGTTATTGTAATACTACTAATGAGGCGGCCTTACTATTTAAAATAAATTCGCTATGTTATCGGCGCAAATTGAATGATGCTCTGTGCCTCTATAAAATAATGAACGGTATATTCGATTGCTCTGATCTGGTGGGAGCGATTTGAGGACCACACGCCAATTTGACCTGTTTCGATTGCCGCGCTTTAAAACTAATGCATCAAGGAATGGAGTACTCACACGCTGCTGTGAGCTTTATAATACCCATTTAAATGGTATTGATATGTTTAATAATTCCATAATCACTTACAAATACTCCGTAAATCAAACTCTAACCGATACAATAAGCTGACTTGGTTTTTAGCTATTTTTATTGATTATTATTATTATTATTATTATTATATTTTATATACGCCATTACTAATATCATACCCGCTCACACTCCACACTTACACGCTCAACACACTTCCACAAACACATACACACACCCTGCATACTCGACTCTTATGTACTTCTAAAATTGAAAAAAATTAAATTGAAGGTACGTTAGTTTTATTAAGTAGTTAAAAAAAACGTAATTTATGTAATTTTATTGAAATCCGTAACCAGTTTTATTTGTTGAAAATCTGCATACATTTAAAAAAATATTATTACTGTAATACTGTGTGATTTCTCAATAAAGAATTGAATTGAATTGAATATATATATATATATATATATATATATATATATATATATATATATATATATATATATATATATATATATATATATATATATATATATATATATATATATATATATATATATATATATATATATATATATATATATATATATATATATATATATATATATATATATATATATATATATATATATATATATATATATATATATATATATATATATATTGTCTTTCAGGAGCTCCAACCCGAGATACGGTCGCGGTTCCATACCTATGTCGTATTATCTCTTTAACCATTTATGCAGTAAAAGGGAAATTATAAGCAGTAAAAGGGGAAAGTCTTTTGTTTTAAAGAGACGATAAATTAACTTGATAAGAATTCATAATTGCTGATAATATTACCAATAAACATGACCTAACGATTTACATTATTTTTTTAATATAAAAAACTACTTTTTCTGACTTAAATATAAAACTTAGACATATGCTGTCGCTGACTTTTTAGTAGGCATTATCAAGCTCTACAACTTTTCTCTAGAACTCAAACATATATCTCACATCGTTAAGGCAGCGTTCGTAAGAAACGTTTTCATTCGACCGTTTTTTCTCCGACTTACTTTGCAAATCCGACTACCACAAAAAAGTCTTTTAATTTTTCGGATTAATATATAGCCTACATATGACACTCACAAATAACGCGTCTTTCTATTGGTAAAAGAATTTTCAAAATCGGTTCAGTAGATCCAGAGATTACTCCCTACAACCTCACAAACTCACAAACTTTACCTCTTTATAATATTAGTATAGATTAAATTAGTTTAGATCTTACTATCCCAGCCAGGAGTTACTTATTGCTGAGTTACTTACCCTGTCCATGCCCACCGGTATTCTACAGGTAACATTCAATTCAATTTAATTCTTTATTTAGAAACCACACAATAATTATTACACCGTAAATTACATTATAACAATACAGATAAATTAAAACTAAAGCCGAGTACAGATTTCAATAAAATTACATAAATTACATTGAACTACTTAATAAAAATCAAAATTCTTAAAATTTTCCTGCTACATTACCTAAAATTTTACTACTACTACAGGCTTGTGGTTAGGGTATGTGTGTGCGTGTGTTGAGTATATGGGTTTGGAGTGTAAGTGCACACAATAGTAATAATAGCGTATATAATGTATAATAATAGTAGTATGCCACATACAAACTGAGGATTGAGCGTATTCAAAAACGATTTATACGTCATCTAAATTTCCGCCTATTTTCCAACGGCTTATCATACGCTGAAGATCTGCAACGCTATGGTTTAGAGATATTTGAGGACCGGCGAGTAGTATCAGATATGTCACTTCTACATAAAATTGTTCACACTGGGTTGTACAGTCCATACCTCCTGGGTGAGCATATGAGCGCCTTTCCGACTCGCCCGCGCTCACAAATTTTAACGTAACAAACTACATCACTAACTATGGTTCCAATTCGTTATTGCCGCGCGTTATGCATGCATACAATGTAGGCTTTAACGATATTGACATATTTAACCACCAAAATAGCCGTTTCTTTGTTAAGGAAATACGTGAAAACTAACTATTAGATCGGATTTAATTAGCATCCCGCATTTCCATACGCACATACAAGCACTCATAATCACATACGCACTATAGATACATACACACCCACACACACACACACAAACACGCAGACACACATACAAACACACACACATGCACACATACATGCTCTCTATCACACAAACACACACCAACACCTATACACTCGCACATAGCGATTTTAACTGTTAGTTTTAAATTATTTCTGGTTTTCCTTGTATTGTATTGTTTAGCATATTTTACAATCACTATATCGCAAAATATGTAAAACATCATTGGCTTTATTACCGTTATATATTATGCTTATATGTTATTTTGTATGCTTTATGTTTTTAATAATAACAAAAATAAAAATAAAATAAGAGTCATGAATAAAATGGTTAATAATACTCAGTTTATTGTATTGGCTAGGCTTTCATTTACGGAGTGCTTATAGCTAATTAGTTTTCCTGGGCTATTTCCCGCACTTGGCCTCTTGATTGGGCCGATGCTTATGGAGTTGTTTAAAATATCAATACTATTTAAATGGATGTTGTAAATCTCACAGCAGCAGATGAGTACTCCATTTCTGGAAAAATGAGTCCTAAAACGTTGCAATCGAAAAAAGTGAAATTGGCTCAACGTTCTCATTCTTGGTCTCGCCCAACAGGTCAGAGTAATCAAATATGTCATTCATTTTTTTTTAAAGGCATAGAGCATCATTCACGTTGCGCCGATATGATAGCGAGACATGATATAAAAGCGACATTACGCAGGTGTAGTAGGGTGTGAACAACTGATCCATGAATGGTGGGATTATGAGAATAATCGACCGGTAATAAACAACATAAAACTAATTCTGGAAGTAGGGCGAGTTACAAAATGGCGTGATCGGGATAATGGTTTTCCTTTGCTTTGTTACAAATTGCTTTTACACGTCATCGCATCGCCATCTTCCAATCCACTTTTTGAGTTATATTTGCCTGTGCTTCCCATTCCTCCATCAATATTCCATGCATTGCTTCATGGAGTTTTGCACAGTATCGTTTACAATCCAATCTTTTTTTTTGGGTCATCCGGCCCAAAAAAAAAACGTTGACAATTTTTTTTACGATTAATTTTATTACATTGAGATATAACTGGCAATGTAATATGAATAATAAAAGAAAAACCTCGCTACAAGCTTTTATATCATATAAAATTTTATATTGTAACAAAATGACGGGTTTGATATACTTCAAAGTATATTTTCTTCGTTTCAGTGCATTTTAATTAACCATTCCTTGTTTTAAAAATGTTTTTTTACTATTTATTTATTTATTATTTAGTTTTCACTAGATATGTTTCTAAGTCCGTTCATTTCTAAGGCTATCATAATTGAATGCGTATACGAAATTTCGTGTTCGTGCTGTTGACCGTTGAGGAGTCCCCTCGATGGAGACCAACCCTGGGCGCAGCAGCCCTGTCGCGGTGAAACTTAGAACGTGCTATTATAATTGAATGCGTATACAAAAATTCGTGTCTGTGCTGTTGAGCCAACCCTGGGTGCAGCAGCCATGTCATGATGAAACTTAGAACGTGCTGTCATAATGAAATGCGTGTCAAAAAAAAGTGTCTGTGCTGTTGACTGTTGAGGAGTCCCCTTGTTGGAAGCTAACCCTGAGTGCAGCAGCCCTATCATGGTGAAACTTAGAACGGACAATCATATTTGAATTTGAGCTCCTCGTTGGTAGCCAACTCTGGGTGCAGCAGCCATGTTATGGTGAAACTTAGAACGGGCTATCATAATTGAATGATTTACAAAATTTCGTGTCCGTGCTGTTGACCGTTGAGTAGTCCCCTCGTCGGGAGACATATTTGGGTGCAGCATCCATGCTTGGGTGAAACAGAACGGGCTATCATAATGCAAATTCAAATTCAAATTCAAAATTCTTTATTTATCTATAATATTACATGTATTTTTAAAATTCAAAGCCATCCTAACTAGGCCTCGCCTGTACTAAGGTAGGCTTAATATTAAAAAATGATACCTAATCAATTAATATGTGTACGATAACTCTTCACAGGGACTTTGATACCAACTTAATTTTTGTCTTAGATATTGGTGTTCTCTTTGGGGCAGACTGTGATACAACGATACAACGTCTGTGATACAACAATAGAACGTCTGTCATGTGATACAACTTCTAGAACGATACAAAACGCAATTGGTGTGGTGTTTTCCTTTGTATTTTATAATGTAATAAATAAGAAAATTTGGTTATTATAAAATATTGCCATAAACAACATTTTTTTAAAATTCTCAAACTGTCATGGAAAACACCCATCTTAATGATCTGTTTTAATAGTTGATTCAGCAGCGTGACGTCTTTGTTAAGAGGTGAATTTTTGTGGTGTTATGCCACCGTGGGGGGAAATAGGCCATGCCTCAACGCTCTCTGTTAGTTATCAGACAGGTTTTTTAAATTATTTTTTTTTACCTACAGGGCGAATCCCTTTTTGTGGAACCCGCCTTGTTGCCTGTCGGCAATATCTTCTAGATGGGCATTTATAGCATCACGCAGTCAAATACCCAGGCGGTCACCAATCCAAGTATTGACCGCGCCCAACGCAGCTTAACTTCGGTAACAACGAGGAAAACCAGGGTCAACGCGACTACGGCCATTGTAGTATTGTAGGATTGTGTATTAAGCCTTTTAATAATTTCCTGCTGCAACTATCCAAAGGCTGCTGCCTTTTTGTAGAATGGTAACGTCTCCTAAGCGAGCGTTCGTAGCTTCACACGGTCAGATACTCACGCGGTACTGACCGCCCTGAACGTTGCTTAACAAATAAGGACCGGTGATTCACCGTCGCCGCAGTATATCAGACAGTAGCGTCTCTTAGACAAAATTGAAAACGAAGCGAGCTACGTGTCCAAGAGCTCGCATATGGCCGCCACATACAGATGTTCAAACGTTTTGAAAAATTCGCTAACCTTCGCACGCGCGTGACGCTAACCAAAGACGTCCGTCGAGACGTACCCCTCTGCTCACATCTCTCGCACCCTATCCCCGCAATCATCTGTCGCTTGAGAGTGCTTCTACCGTTCTCTCGGTATATTGCGATGTGGCTACTGACGCTACTCAATAAGAAACATGACCTCCGCCGAGCCTCGTTAACATAATATAACGCACTATATTCAGTCCTACATAGGCGGAAGAAAGTATTATCAAACATCTAAATAAGCCAACTTCAGGCAAAGCAAATGCCAGAGTAACAAACTATGAAGATTCGTACGTTTATCCCTGATTGAAATATTTGATCTATGATACAATTTAAGAAATCAAAAATTCATCAAAAATTGATAATGTTGCAATTTCGCAATTTAAGTGTCCATAAGCTATGACCTACTTATTTATATCATTTTAGTATTTTCAGTACATCGGTTGGTAATCGAATTGTTATATAATAATTATAGGTCAACAACGCAAAGCTGATAATGATAAATGATCGTGATGATGATGATGAATGATAGTGATGAAGCTGATAATGATGAATGATAATAGCATCGAGGATAGCGTCTCCATCCAAAGAGACCTCGACCGGTTCTACGACTATTGTGTTAGGAATAAGTTAAAATTAAATATTTCAAAATGTCAAAAAATCACTTTCACAAGGAAAAACAATAAAATAAATTTCATTTATAAACTTAATCATATTCCCCTAAGTGAAAAGAGTGAGGTGCGCGATCTGGGTTTAGTATTAGATAATAAACTGCTGTTTGATAAACACATCGACTATGCTACCGGAAAAGCTCATAAAATGTTAGGATTCATCCAGCGAGTGTGTAAACCGTTTAGCGATGTAAGAACCCTCAAGATTTTATACTTCTCCTATGTACGCAGCATTGTCGAATACGGATCTATCATTTGGTCGCCTCAATATACAGTCTATAAAAATAGAGTTGAGAGACTCCAGAAGTACTTCATGAGACATCTTGATTTTAAATCGTTTCAAACCTCCGAAAGTTACTCAGAGAGACTTAACCGTCATAACATGGACTCACTCGAGGATAGGCGCCTCCAATATGATATACGTTTTCTGTACAATATTATTAATAATAAAATAGACAGTCCCTATTCTGTTGGCAGAATCTCCTACCGAATCCCAAACAATAAGACCAGGGCTCGCGATTTATTTTATCTACCGAGAGTCAATACCAATTATGGTCAAAATATGTATTTTTATAGAGCACTTCGATCATATAACCTCAACTTTCAATTTTGGATATTTTTAATTTATCTTCAAATACTTGCTTCGAAGAAATTAGAAATACGATAAACAGCCTTCGGGTTTGATTGGTATTTCTTCGTCCGTTGGGTACGTAGGCTGTGGCAATCGCCACTAAACTATAACAATGCTTTCTAGTCAGTACAATATTTTCTACAAAAGTTCATATGTATATTAACATTATAAATACATTGCGATGTAAATATATATATATATATATATTTATTTATATTACCTATATTTTTACATTTTATTATTACCGTATCGTATTATTTATATTAATTTATTGTTTGTGCAAGTGTATGTATGTATATATGTATGTACGTTATATATCATCATATATCATACATCTACATAACTCATAATATGGCTTCCCTATCCCTTTCCCCTTACCAAACCTGTATTTGTTTCATTGCTCATTGCGCTGTAACAATAGATTTAATTTAATTGTGAAAACTTTTAATTGGCCTTAGATGTATATATTATGTGTTAGTATTAAGTATAAAACGCTGTAAGTTTTCTGAAAAATAAAAATAAAATAAAATAAAAATAAAATAAATAAAATCTCTCGCTCTCTCGATGTTCACTTATGTGCTAGATTCACGTAGGTACTAAAGGTACTAGTTAGTTTAGTTTTAGGTTACTAGATGCCTTAGTTTTAGAGTACTTGATAGTTTTAAAGTACTCGGTATTAGATACGTAAGATTAGTTACTATAGACATAGGATTTTGTACTAGATACATCCGATTTCATTTTTTTATTATTTTATAACAAAGTAAGCCATTACATTTATCAACTAGGTTCGATAGGATTACCGTTCGATTCAGATAGGTAAAATTGCAATTTTTACCATTTTTTAATACGTTATATATACAGTTTGCATATAGCAAATTACGGACTTTATATTTGGGGTGAAATAAATTGGTTAGGTTCATTAGTTCACGTGTTTAGGCCAGGTTAGGACACGTCTCTCCAAAAATATGCAGCTTGGGTGGCCTTATCGTTTGCTTCTTGCAGCTCCTGGTGTGTAATAGTGGTAACCAGTTGTGGGCAGGATCGGAGGTAGTCTTCATCCTGCAACGTTCCACAGTTGTATAATGGGTTCTCTGTATAGCCCCAGCGAACTAGATTGTCTCGGCATCTTGTCACAGCCACCTTCGTTCTGTTCAGACTACGCCAGGTGGTATAGAGCAGGCGGGATCACGGTGCTATCTCTTCCTCTACATCTAAGCCAAGGGAAGCCCTCCATTGAGTGATGCGGATCGATGACTGACTGCCATGGAGTGGTTGTGTTCGGCTCATAAACGAATTTCGCTATTTGATGGGATTGTGATGTGGATTGGTTAGGTTAAGCAAATATGACGTGTCCGCGAGCTAGCGCTGACAGAGGCAGTCAGCAATAGCCGTTCTTTCTCTATCATGTACTACGGCTTCACGTGGTCGACCTATTATTATTAGTAGACTGTGGGGAATCGCCTCACGAACCGCGAAACGATCATAAATAATCCCATTGCGAAACTCGCGTCGCGATAATAAATCCGCATTATAATTTGGCGTAATGCGCGTAGTTAGCTCTTCGCCGCCGACAAAGTTTATCCTTTGTTTACATCGCACGTTGTGGTACATTGCAATGCGGGACAACGCGTCCCAAGCTTTATTGGATGTGCTCTACGAGTTTTGCCGGTATTATATCAATGTAACCCGATGGCAGTGCGAATTCGACCTGAACATTGGATGCTATTCATTTATACAAAACTCCAACCGATCATACCATGTACGGCCAAGTTCCAGGCAACTACACTGAGTACAAGTAAATATATTAAAAAGAATAAACAGACCGAGGCAATTTATTGGAATTTCTTGCAATATCGCCGCGCTCGACAAAAAGTACTATAACTATGGAACTACTATAGCAATCTTAAAAACAATACCTATGCAATAATCGCATTAAAATTTTGTTTATAGAATATTGAAATCTCATTTTGTAAAACAATTAGATAATTATGAATGAGAAATTCGAAAAAGTGAAAAAAAAACTCGGCATTTCTAAATTGTACTTGTCTTACGGAAAAATACGGAATCCTATTTAGAAATTGTAAATACTATCGTAATATTTATTAGATTCTCTATCAAAGGTAATATTTCGTTTTGCTTATTTACATACAAAAGTACTTAGATATTAGCTCATAAAAACCTTTAAAAATTTTGATGAAAAAAATGATGATGTTTGACAATGGAATTTTACCAGAAATATCCGCGAAATGACGCGCAAAATTATTCTAGCGGCCGTCTATGTATCTATGGTAATATAAGAGATATTTGGTATGGATGGTATGGATTCTAAGCCGAAGGGTTAAATAATCAGGTTGAATAGTCAGGTTGCTAGTCAATACATATTAGAGAAAAAAAGATTATAATAATCCTAGGATCAACAAATAAAAAGGAATATCAGGAGAAAAATGTTACTGGAGAATGACGGCAATAACCACCTCAATCTCATGTCTGCCAATTTCCAATAGTAGTGGAATAATTTGATTATTTGCTTTTTCTTACATTGATAGTCCTCTTTAACATTAATTAAAATTCATTGAAAATCTTGGGCGCTATGTATGAATTATGGCTGACATTGTTTTGGGACGCATGTGCTTGTGAGTAGTAGTGCTCCTCGTTTGTGTTGCATGTTTAGTTATTTGGTGTAGATGGGGATTTTATATATAGTTAATATCTAATGTCCTGCAACTTCAACTCACTAAACAGGTCATTTGAAGAGTATCTCCAATGTTTAGCCATAACCCTAAGCAATGCTTTATGAGCCCTAACAATTGGGCCTAAAGCAATACGCGTACACCCTTCCCAGCCCAGAATACCATATGATATTTTGCTGTGTACTGGAGCGTTTGAAGAGGAAATTGTTTAGAGCGTTTGAAGAGGAACTACTTTTCTGAGAGTCCTAAAGAGATAAATGGATTTTCATATTTTGGAGTTAAATGTATTTCATAACACCTATGTGAGATTAATTTAGTCGCCACAAATATTATATCATGAATACCTAAATAATACATTAAATAAACTGGTAACTAATAATCATATACCTAATTGTTTATTTATTTATTTATAACGTACAAGAAAAAAAAATACAAGGACATGCGTACTGTTGTACATGAGGAATAATTAAGAACAAAGATTAATATAGCGAAAAACATAGCTCTATGCATATAAATATGCTAGCATATCCGAATGAGGCGAAATCGCACAACCAACTAGACCTAGAAGGTCTGTCTCTGGCTGTGCTGTGTTATATCAATTGTATTTTTGTAACTCGCGAACTGACGAAGGTGATCAATTTTCAAGTATTTCTAAATCTAACAAATGTGTTGTTTACACAAATTAAAGTAAAATTTAAAGTAGAAAAAAATATGTATGCAATTATGGACTAAAATAAAGTAAACTTTACATTATATTCAATAAATTTAAGTGGAAAATAAGTAATAATATATACAAATAGATGAATAAACACTACATTCCAATATATATGTATAAGAAAATGATATGTAATATTGCACAATTTTACCAATACAATACAAATACATATTTTTTTAAATATTCACCCTACAGTATTAATAAGATCTTTAGTTTTTGAACGCCCAATATCTATAAGCCAGTTTTTTACTTTACCTTTAAAAGTTACATAATTTTTCACGTTTTTCGTGGTTTCACATAGTGAGTTATATATAAATCGTTATATCTGATATGACTATACCTAGGTCGGGAAGCGTACCAACTGCTTATGAAATAATATAAAAACAACGTTTCGGCGAATTCCGGAGTGTTTCGATGATCAAGAATTTCTTATTTATTTTCAATACATGTTTCCACCTAAAACCCGCATACCTAGCCGTTAAAAAAATAAACAAGAAATCTTGCACTATAACGAGCTCTTGTAACGCTCTGCGAATGAGTCGAAAGCGGACATCGCGTGTGGTCTAGTATGGTCGTCGATCGCGTTTACGTCGGCGAGACGATTACGTCAAATTGACGTTTGACGTAATGACACGATTCGGTGGATTTATTATAATTACGATGCCACATCGCGTGCGCTCCTCCCTCGGGCAGAATTTCCATTGTTATAATTTATATTAACATATTCGCACTGCAATTTATAACGTTACTTGTGAATAATAGTTCTATCAAAATGGAAATACTCGTAAGGAATTCTATATTTTCGTTAAATTAAATATAGGTATTATCTGTATGCGTGTCAGATTAAAATTAATTAAGGAAATTGTTGTTTAATCGCTCATACAGTCTGCTACGGTCAGTTAGTGCCGAAGGCGTTATTTCCTTACTTTTCACATAATAATTTCAAAGTTATTAGGTTTTCAAATAATCTGCCAGTCTTCTGCGTATACCCAAAGCACTTTTAGATTTTTAAATTGTTTTATGTAGGTGGTTGTTCCAGGTGAGTCTCTGATAGAGCGTGACTCCTAGATACTTTACTTCCTTGCAGAAAGGGATCTGCCTGTGCTTTAAATTTGGCATTTTCAGTCCACCTAGTTGACGTTTCTAGGTAAATGGCACGAGGACGGTCTTATCGGCGTTGACCGATAATTCATTCTCTCTGCACAAATTGCCAACCATTGTTTACACTCTTTGCATCACGTGTGAGATCGTGTTTTGGCAGAAGTCCCGGGCAATGACTACTAGGTAATCTGCATAGCCCTGTGTGTCTATCCTGGCCTCTGCCATCCTATGCAGGAGTTGATCTATTGCCTCCCTGCGGACAGCCTCTTGTGGTGGTGACTTCAAGGTTCGTTCCGTGAAGAGCTGCCTTGGTCGAGCGGTTTAAGAACATCGCTTTCACCCATCTGGTTGTGGTGGATTCAACTTGTTTTTTTTTTTGCCCCTTCACCAAGGATTCAATTGAGGTTTTGTCTGAGCCCATAAGCCCAAACTCGACTATCTAAGCAATTTCCATCAAAGAGTTCCAGTGGCAATCTTCCGGCTCTATTTTCAGACCATCGTCATCATGAGTATTGGAATGTACTCATGATGACAAAACATACTATCCCAATTTCGACTACCCTACCAATTGCTACCAGGGAGTTCCAGTCCCTACATCTAGGTTCCATCATCAAATCAGCTCGACCATAATATTACATTGTCATCGACCTTACATAAGCATATCAAATTTCAGCTCAATCGGATACCAGCAAGTAATTGAAACATGGTTTGCAAATTTTAAAACGGACAACTTACATACAAACATTGCAAGTTAAGATAAAGCTTGTAATAAAGGAGCACACTAATCATCAAGGTCTAATAAATCATAATAATAATTAGAATTGATTTATAACAAAAATATGAAATCTCATAATAAAAATTTAAATATCATAATAATCATTTTAGAAATATACGTAATGTCATTTTTAATAAGATAAAAACGAATTTACCGATAGAAGTTTGTAACACCCGACGCTTCGGCGATGTTACAGTCAACCCTGGACAACGGCGGTTGCAACATCGCTGAAACGTCGGGTTTTACAAACTTCACGCGGTAAATTTCCTTTTATTTTTTTTAATGACAAACAACCGCGATAGTCTTCGATTTCATACCACGAAATGTCCTTCATTACATAAGGAATTAGAATTTACCACATATGCTTCAATAGCACCCTAAAATGCATGTATTCATTATATATTTGAACTGCTCAGGAAAAAAAATAAACAAATTAGGACCTATGTAATGACCAGTCCTCTGAAATTTGCCAGTGCGTGTTTTTAATGAATTGGATGAAATGTATCTTTTGGCCTCGTATCACGTCGGTTAATATTGGGTTCTTGCCTATGAAGTTGCTGTTCTACAACGAAAATTTAGGGTAAAAAAAATAATGAAAAATATATTTTTAATTAATAAAAATATTGACCCCTAATCTCTATGCAGATTTGTCATTTTATTGGGAGTTACTTATTTGCTCTGCTGTAAAAACTCTCGCGGACAGGAACGAAAAAATTCTTAGAAGGCGTTTTTCTTAGACTCTTCAAATTTGATTTTTTCCCTTGTAGAAAGTTATCTAAATTCTTCAAAAAAGTGAAACTCTGTTGAAGCATGGTCTGGCAAGTACGGTGGGTGACCAAGATCGTCCAGCCGCAACTCCTGCAACTTTGCGACTGTTTGCATAGTGAAATCCGTCGTTATACGTTATCATGCAGAAGCAGTGGCTATGAGCGATTGACCAGGCTCGGTTATTTAGACACGAGCTTCTCCATCATTGGTTACAGATTTTACCAGTGTACATTTACCGTAACTGTATAACCAGACTGCAAGAAGCTATAATAGAAAACATCGGCACAGGATCTCATACTTGAAAATATGTAATGCAAACTTTTAACTTTACCATGGTTGCACAAACGAAAATATTTGAGCAAAAACAAACGACTGATAATCAGCTGGATTTTAAAAAAGAATAACATGGCCTTGAATTACAATTTATTTTAAATTGAAATTCTAACTTAAACCCACCTTATCTAAGTTCAAAGTGGCCAGTGTGAAAAAACAGCAATTACATAGGTAAAGACCAAATATTGTATCTTCATAGGACATTGTCAAGTTTTTCCTGCTGTAGAATTCGCAAAGATCGGCAGATCTTTACGACAGGTTGTCAGATCTACATACATACTGTTTAAACTCCTGTAAGTTTGTTAACCTAAATCAGTGGTTTTCAACCAATAATGTTGAAAACCACTGATTTAGGTTAACAAACCCCCCCCCCCCCCCCCCCCCGAGGGTCTTTTCGCGACCCCCTAGAGGGTCGCGAAGAGACTCTCGGGGGTTGCATGCTATATAAAATAAAAATCGACAATATTATAAAATCTTTATTTATATATTTTTTTATTTATTTATTTTATTGTAATTATCAAATTAACCATTTACAATAAGTATAATTTTAGAACAAATGGCAAAAACTTTCCTCTTTCATTCACTGGCTAGTGCTGCCCAGTAGTAGAAGCGGTGTAGTAGAGCGTCTAGTGGTAGCACCTTTCAGGTTACTTCAGCCGGCTCTCGTTACGGAGGGTGGAGAACCACACTGGTCCACAGGCGTTCTACAAATCTCTCACCAGTGGCTCCAAGTAGCTGTTGTACACGCAGCAGCCACACCGCCGTAAACCACATCGGCTCGTGGGCTAAACCTGGTCGAGGGGGGCCTGCACGCTTCGGTGGACAGGTCTGATTGCAGATACCTCCTGCATAGTGTACGAAGACTGGCCCGGCGAAGAAGGCAACTCGACAGCTTATAGGCGACGGATGTTGGCGGAAGCGGCGGCACAGCACGGCATCGTGGAAGGGCGTCCGGTTGAGGGCTAAAAACCGGCGGCCAGAAACTTCATCCCTCTTTCCTCCTATCGTGGCGGACCTCTAGTTTTTGAACATCGGACCGGACTTCTGAAGAAGTCCTGTCAACCAAAAGGTCGCCGTCGTCGGATCACGATGAGGAGGACATCAATCAAAGTGCTGCTCAACTGGGATAATATGCAAATATTTACACCTTCGGAATAAAACATATTCAACTTTCTTAGAAAAATTATCTAAAGATCTTGGCCTTTCCAGAAAAATAATCAACTCTTTCTTAGAAAAATTATCTAAAACTGCGATTTGCGCATCTCAAATTCTATGGCTTCGAAGGGGGAGTGAATGGGTTGCAAGGTGAACGCTCACATGTGGCAAGACAGCTGTCCTAAACCTACCACAGCCGGTTCGTAAGTCCGGAATCCACTGCTCACCCCCCAGAAGTGTAAAAAAATAGTATTATGATGGGCCCGACTCCGGTCGGTGAATTCCATGGCAGCTCCGTTTGTATTTATTATTTAATGTGTGTTATGGTATTGCTTTTACAATACTTTATATCGATCTAAGATGGAAACAGTTAGGTACAGCGTGGGTTTCAAAATTAACGTCGTTTTCATGATTGTTTATACAAAAACTATATTAATTGGATGCATACTGTTGCTGCTGTGGAAGAAAACACAGTCTAAAGGAGGGTCGCGCAAGATTGCGCTGAAAGGGGTTTGCTATCTAAAAAAAGGTTGAAAACACTGAGCTAGATAATGATATGACACACATGCGAGAAAGTGGTTGTGTACCGCAAAGAATAATGAAATTACTTAGCGGGTTTTTGCTACGATCGAAGCCTGCCTCTATCTATGTACCTCTTTCCAGCATAATAGGGAGAAACGCCAAACGCCACTTACGCGTAAAGGTAACCCAATATCGTTGGAAAAGGGAAATATCATAGAGGTGCTTTGGGAATTCGGAGCATTCCTACATGGTAACAAGTCTACCAATGTATCCTATAACCTATACTGTCGGGAAATAAATGAACACTTTCCAAAAATACTTTTATCAAAATTCCATTTATTTATTATTTTAATAACCTATGGTAGATATTTCAATTAATTATGGAACATCGCAAGTGTACATCTCCGGTATGGAGATATTTAAAACTAAAATATGCGTTTGACACTGTATAATCAATGGTTTGGTGTTAAAACAACGCATGTTATACGAAAAACATATAAAATGAGTGTTGAATAACCATATGAACATGATATTTATGTTGTTTTAACAATAAACTCACGGACCTCGATTTGATTTGGAACGTCACAATTGACGTGATTTGGTAATTCGTCAGCTTTCTGTTAACAAGTTTTATTCAATATTTTTTAATTTGATTAACCGCCCTACCTGTGCAAACGTACGTGATACGTCCGCTTTATTATCATATAGAAAATATATAAACATTATATATTTATAGAATAGTTATGTCATGATAGTACATGACTATTCATGTACTATCATAACTATACTATCATAAAGAGCTCGAGTCCTTTGAGATGGCGAATTATTTTCGCATGCTGAAGATATTATAGCGTGACAAAAATGCTTAAAATAAATGTTCTGGAAATCTGAAAAAAAAATCTGGAGCGGCTCAATGCCATTAAAAAGGGAAATTATAGTAGTTTAGCTACGTGATGCAAAATGAAAAATGCTCCAGTTTCCAAGGAGAAATAGAATACAGAATAAAGATGACTCGTGCAGACAAGGTTAAACTTTACCTTATGATGGCTTATATGTAGAAACTATATGAAGAAGAGGAGTTATGGCTATAAATAGAGGGCTCAAAGTCTAGTTACATAGTATGCTATTCATATGCCGCGTCCACACTTGCCTCGGTAAGGCGGGGCGCGACAATCGTGCCCCATAATGCTGCAAGGACATTACAAAGGTTGTTCCGTTTCTCGTTTTGCTCTGCGTCAAAGCGCAAAATGTAACGTTTCCATCTCCGCGTCGAACGCATGCGCATTGAAACTGTAAGTCGATATCCCCACCGCGCCGAAAAGCACCCCTTTGCTGCCGACCACCCTTCCCATTCTCAAACCCCATCAACCCCTATCTACCAGCACGCAAAACCATGTAGGTAGACTCAAATCAATAGAGCAAACTCAAAATCGCCTTTTCAACCTTTTTTTAACAGACACTCGCTAACATATTTTTGTAATTTACATGAAAATATCTGAAGAAATTGCAGAGAAGAATTCAAATTTGAAAACCAAAAATAATTTCATGTCGTTTTTCAGTATCTGTATAAGTGATTTACAGCTATATTCCACACATATTGCCCAAATTAGATTTTGTATTCAAATCTATTACTCCTCATTTTACTTTTTACTGGCCTACCAAAGAACGAGGAGGGAAAGTGTTGTGAATGCGCAGAAACACATCTCAAAGTGTTTTGGTGTTGAAGAGGGAGTTATCCATTTTGGGACCCCCACTCCTCCCCCATCGGTGACGACAAAGACCATTTCCAGATGAAAGTCTATCTGTGTGTATGGTTCATTCTAAATATTAATTTTATAAACAACATTGATGATCTCCCTCACTCGACCAGTGGACGAACGGTTTCTCGGCTTAGGTCGAGGCTGAGCTAAGTGCAAATAGATATTTTCTTTAATATATGCAACAAATACCTATTAGGCTTTCATATTTGTTAAAAATTTATAGCGGAATTTAAATATTATTAATGTAGCTTATATTTGAGATTTTCCAACACAAATCTTACAATGTGATTTTGGCCCAAAAATTAGTGTACCAAGCTTCAGGCATCTAAATAAAATATTTCGAGATTGAAATATGAGTTTTACCGTTTTTAACTTGTCATGATCAAATGATCCCTCTATGCCAAATTTCAGCTCAATCGGATTAAGCATGTGGGTGCTATCATCGGGAATACACACACACAGACAGACAAAACTTTCCTTTCTCGTCGGTTGGTATGACTGGAAAGTAAATGGAGCAATTTGTTTTCAGGGTTCATGTGTCTATGTATGTATATATGCTGTCCGTTTTTATTACACTACAACTTCTAAATGATTGAACCGATTTAGAAGAGTATGGTATTGTTAAAATCGTTATGTTATCCCGGATGACAAAGGGTGCACAAACTGTTTAAATGTCAAATAAATAGAAAAATAAAATATATGCATTGCATTGATGAAACGTACAAATGTAAGGTCTGATTGAGTACATACCTAAAATATATAGATTTCTGCATAAATATTATGCATAAATATTATGCATGCATACATAAACAACAAATAGTTATTAAAAACCGTTTTATTACTTGAGTAGTGAGATAAATCGAGTGCGTAGGGCGGCAGCGACCGGCGCGAGGCTATATAAAGCGCGCGACATTCTGGAGGTACCAGCCGCAGCCCTTCGACGCCACACTCAGAAAGCCGGATCAATGAGCCCGACTGACATGAAGCCTCATTAAAGGGTGATTGCTCGGCTGAAGACGTCACAGGCCTTGGATGAGGCCCGTCGTTTATAAGAACTGGATGTTTATAGCGATGGCGAAATTGAATTTCGTTTCAACGAATATTTTTATAACACCTTTATTCTCTTTCACCTTTTGTAACACTTACGGTGACTTGCAACAACCGGCCTGTTAAATTCTGCTAACCGTGGTTAGCTGACCACGATAAAAAAGTTAACAGCCGGTTAAATTATGACGGCTTGCACCAACTATTTGGACG
The DNA here is from genome assembly GCA_944548615.1 of Micropterix aruncella. Classification (NCBI taxonomy): domain Eukaryota; kingdom Metazoa; phylum Arthropoda; class Insecta; order Lepidoptera; family Micropterigidae; genus Micropterix; species Micropterix aruncella. The sequence continues at coordinate 25,502,442 of OX155953.1, read as the reverse complement.
TCCCGGTTAACGAACGCCGTTCGGAGTCCGCAAAAAACAATTTTGAGCGTTTGAACATAACCATAGACACAACTGAAATAATCGAGATTGGTTGCTTCAGCCAATCCCAGCACAGTTCAAAATGGCGGACGGGAGGTTCTCAGCTCATCAGCTGTCGAACTATCACACGCTTTTGTTCATGTCTCGCATTCGCGTTCATATAGGAAAATGTTTTACGAGTGCAATAACCAAAAAAAAACCGAAAAAACCGCGGCGCAGGCGACGCGATTAAATCTAACCTCGAAAATTGAAAACTAGCATTTGACAGCTCGCTAACTGGTGGTTAGTGGCGCTAACCGGGCACCAGAGCTCGGTTAGGGAATGTAACTGCAGTTAGCTTAACAGATCATGGTGCAAGCAGTTTCGACTATTTAACTGTGGTTAGACTCTTTATACACGGTTATCTATCTTAACCGATCTTGGTGCGAGTCGCCCTTATTGTAGTGTTTTTAGTTTTTTTTAATTATTGTTTTTGTATGATTTTGAATTTTATTTAAACCGGCTTTTCGGACATTTGTGCTGAATTTGATTATTTCCTCCACGTTACGTAGGACCGTTTGTCCCCCCCCACTAAATAAACAATATTTCAAGAAAATTGCATATTTTTTATAATGTAATGACTAAATATTGGGTCCTTACCTATCAATTTGCTGTTCAATAATGAAAATTAAAGGCATTTTTTTGTATTAAAAAGCGTATATTTAATTTATAGAAATATTGACCCCTATTATCTATGCAGATTTGTCATTTTAATGTGAGCTGCTTAATTTCTGTCATGTCATTTTAATGGAAGCTGCTCTAAAACTTTCGTGGACAGGAACCAATGAAAGCTTCGAAGGCGTTTTTCACCGACTCTTCAAAGTTGATTTTTTCCCTTGTAAAAAGTTATCTAAATTCTGAAAAAAAATTAACCCTGTTTGAGCAAGGTCTGGCAAGTACGTCGAGTCATCAAGAGTCTCAAGCCGCAACTCCTGCAACTTTGCGACTGTTTACAGTGAAATATGTGCTTATACGTTGTCATGCAGAAGCAGTAGCTATGAGCGATTGACCAGGCTCGGTTATTTAATCACGAGCTACTCCATCATTGTTTGCAGTTCTTAACAGAATACATTTACGGTAACTGTATATATAGTCAGACTGCAAGAAACTGTAACAAAAATCCGGCACAGGATCTCATATTTGAAAATAATGCAAATTTTCAAATTTACCATGGTTGCGAACGAAAATATTTGAGCAAAAACAAAGACGGCAAGACAAATAAACAGCTGATTCAAGAGAATAAAATTTGCCTTGAATCAAAATTTATTTTTATTTGAAATTGCAACTCAAACTCAAGTCATCCAAATTTAAAATAGTGAGTATGATTAAGCAGGAATTGCATAGGAAAAGACCCAATACTTACATAAAAAAAATAAAAATAAAATAAACATTTGGTATTATTGCAGTATAGGAACCTTTTCTAGATTGTTGATTTTGCCATCTGACGCTGATTTCGAATCTGCAATAATATTTATTCGGTCTCAATAAATAAGCGAGATATAGGCATTCAAACAAGCGCCAAACCCATACATTTCGGTAGGTAAAGTTTTTTTAATTTTAAATAATACATAAACACCTATTTGGCGGTAGGTTAGATTAGTTATTTTAAAAACAACCTTAAAACTGAGTTTAAAAAAACTTTTTTATTTTTTTAATGTAAATTTGGTCTCAAAATTTTACGCATCCGAAGCTTTTTTCTTTCACATTTAGTATTACAATTATCGAATCTAGTAGTATTTCTTTATTTTTTCGATTTCTGAGAAAGGTTCCTATACTGCAATAATTCCAAACATTTAAAAAAAATAAGCTGCCCTTCAAAGGGTTAAAACTGAATCCACGTGAAATTTGTAGCACCCGACGTTTCGGTGACGTTGCAGCCGCCGTTGTCCAGGGCAGTCTACCCTGGACAACGGCGGCTGATAAATTCGTTTTCTATCCTATTTATAATGTCAAACAACCGCGATAGTCTTCGATTTCATAAAACTGAATCTATCAAACTAAACCCAAATTTCAAAAATATTTTACAAATACTTTCAGCGTTATGTTTTTCATGCGTCGGCGACGCCGCGCCGCTCGGTCCAAGTATTTCAAGTTCAAGTTGCGTCCGCTGAGCGCGAGAGGCGCGCCGCGTAGTCGTCACTTCGGCGGCAGTCAGCTGTTCGTCCTTTTCAGGGGGCTATCGCGACGCGAGCGCTCCTGAAAGAATCCCCCCGAAGGGTCGCGAACGTCCCCCTCTAAGGTTCCTTAAAAAAACAGTGCGAATAAATAAAAAAAACTGTATAAAATCGTGGCTAAAGTGAAATTACAATATATAACTCGATTTGTACTATTCCATGGGTTCAAAGCAGTGACAACTTATCAAGTGACTTTTAAAAATGCATCTAATGCTTAATTGACTGTTTTATTATTCTCTCTAATTTTAATTATTTTTCGCCTCTGACATTCCGTGAAATCTACCCGCGGGGATCTCATAAAAAAAGGTAAGCGTTTATTTATGTTTATTTCAATGGCGGTATTCTCATTAGCGCAGAAAAAATACCGTTTCATAACAAACGTCAAAAATATTCAAAAAGCAATTTTAAAAAAACTAATTAACGTTTATTATTTCATACGATGTCGTTATTGCATTTGGTCATGAGGGAGGGGGGACATCATTACGAAAATGCGGAATGGAATACTCGTTATTCACAATTAAAATAATTTATTATTCATTTCATTAATAGCATCCACTGACATAAACGAACACTCCGCTAATTAACGGATGTTTAATTTGATTACATTGCTATTTTAATGAAATTTATCATACAATTTGTCGTTTGAAAACGCGTATTAATTAGTAGTTGCTGTTGTTTGTTTTCGACGTAATTATAGGTAAATATAGGTACTCGCTGTATTGATCAGCGGTGTAGATAGATAGCTAGATATTTATTGTATTATTGTATGTCAGAAGTACAGATGTTGGAATATATGAATTTCAGAAACCTTTCCTAAAACTCAAAAATTAAAAAAAACTCCTAGATTCGATCATTGTAATGCTAAATGTGATAGAAATACTTTGGACACACAATATTTCGTGACATACTAAAAGAAAAATCAATATGAAGAAAAAATACTTAGATTTTAGGTTTTTTTTTGAAATAACTTAATATACCGCCATATACATAGGTGTTAATGTAATATTTAAAACAAAAACTTAATAAATCTACCGAAATGAAATATTGACGTTTGGGTTTGACGCTTCTTTGAATGCCTATATCTCGCTTATTAATTATAATATTATTGCAGATTTAGAATCGGCGCGCTGAGTATAGTCGGGTGACGTTAAAAAATCAACAACATAGAACAGGTTACCCATATATTTTGATACAAAATAGTTCGATACAGTTTGCCCACAGAGCAAACAAATTGAAGTACTTGCTTAGAACACTCTCTGTTCTTATTATTTATTATATATATTTTCCTTGATGCAGGCATGTTACAATAAAATACAAACGGAGCTGAAATTCACCGACCGGAGTCGGGCCCATCATATTACTATTATTTTTTACACTTCTGGGGGGTGAGCAGTGGATTCCGGACTAACGAGCTGTCTTGCCACATGTGAGCGTTCACCTTACCACCCATTCACTCCCCCTTTGAAGCCATAGAATTTGACTTGCGCAAATGACGGTTTTAGATATTTTTTCTAGGAAAGAGTTGATTATTTTTTCAGGAAAGACCAAGATCTTTAAAGAGGTGAAACAGAGATTTAGCTGGCAGGCCACGAGCGCCAACTTCCACCGCGTGAATGTGAACAGTAAAGCCGTTCCGGGTGATGGCATTTGCGAGATCATGGTATTTATTTAATTTGTACTCGTGGTCTTTTGGAAATATTTGATTCCCATGGAACAGTTAGTTCTACGATAAGGGCCACCTTCTGAGATAGAGAGTAAAGAGTTATATCTGGACGGAGGGCTGTGTATCCGAGACTTTCAGGGAATTTATACTGCTTAAAGACCGAATTGACCTCCAGAATTCAATCTGAAGCTTTCTAGATTATTGAGAAAGGTTTTGTAGTTAAATGATTTTTACCTTAAGAGCCATCCCGCACAAACTGTATTGGGGGTTTGGAGGGTAGTGTCAAACCCTCGTTGCCACGAGCCACTGAGAGGCTAATTACCTCGCGAATAACAGCGTGGACTTTATCATGGCGGTAATTGTACCCTCCTTGATCTAAGACCACCTTGCAGCCAGCTAGAATATGTCTACTGTGCAAGAAGTATTGCTACAAAGGGGACATCAACTATCCTCGGCATAGCTCCAACGAGCAAGGTTACTGGGGTCAGGAAGTGTATGCTGAAAGGCATTCAAATAAAATTTCAGCATCTCAGCCATAGAGCGCTACCTTCCATTACCTACCAGATATCCTCAATATGTAAGACGAAATAATGTGTTTATATATAAGAATTCCGGCCTAGTCAAACACATATATTTTTTGGTAAATCAAGAAAGAAAGGCTTCTTATAAACATGTCGACTTTATTACGGAAAAGGCATACAAGATGCTGGGCTTTATTCAACAAACATGTAAATGCTTCAGAGACGTGAACGTTTTTAAGATAGTTTACTATGCCGATGTCAGGAGAATCCTTAAATACGTGTCTATAACCTGGTCACCTCGGTATGTCCTATACCTAAATAAGATTGAAAGTATTCAGCGACGTTTTATGTAATACCTAGCGCTTTAAAACCATCCAGATTAACTGAGATTACGCGGAAAGGCTACGCGTGCATCAACTGGAATCTGGAGAACAGAGAAGAGTATTCTATGATATGAAATTCCCATTTGACATTATTAGGAACAAAGTCGTTAACCCACTAAAATGTGATATACCGTGTCCCCTCAAGACAGACAAGGGCCAGAGAACTTTTCCCAAATTTCGAAATGTAATAAATACTATGAGCAAAATGCATTTTTCCAAAGAGCACTTAGCACAAACAATGAGATGTTTTCGAAGATATTGATATTTTCTTGAGATTGTGATACTTTCACCTAATTATTTCACATGTAGGCTGAACACATACAGTTATACCTATACAAGCGCATACTCTCTCTCTCTCTCTCTCTCTCTCTCTCTCTCTCTCTCTCTCTCACACACACACACACACACACACACACAAACACACACACACACACACATACACACAAACACAGCCTCACACTTCCATAAATGCATACGTATACATCCTTAACTCATCGACATACTCTCACACTTACATATTCACTGACCTGCACATTTTCTTCCTGGAACTAAATTCCATTTTTTTAAAGTTTCAATTAATTATTTTTTTACAAAATTTTTCACATAATTTTAACATAAATTTGGCTTTTAAATTGTTGTGAAAAACTTTTTTCTTCGATATTTTCTGGCACTACGCCATCCAATGCTTATATTTATGCAAATATTCTTCATCCGTTTTGCGAATTATCATATTTATTATTATTATTTTTATTAGTTTCAAATATTATTCAAGAGCATTACATACGAATCCAATTCGCCCTTTAATATTAAAGATAGAGTGTAAGTCTAAAAATAAATGAATTTTATAACTAAATTAATGCAAACATTGAACAAGAAAATAATTTTTAAAAAAACATAAAAATATAAAACTAAATAAAAGGCAGATTATGATAAACATGAGATAGCAGGGAATTGTCTTTTTAGCTGCCAAAGGGATATACAAAAGATGTCTATTTCTGTGGGTAAGGAATTAAGAAGAGCTATAACCCTTCCCACTGGCCTGTCTACAAAAATATTTGTACGATGGTACGATCTAATTGCTAATTGGATTATTACTATTGTCTTCGTTTATTTATTAATTTGTAACCTGATTATTTAATGTTAAATATTTTGATTTTGATTATTTTTGATTTATTATATGTAGATTATTAAATTTATGTAATTACGTTATTTTCTTTTAATATCATTTGATGTTAAATATCTTGATTTTGATTATTTCGATTTGTGTATTTATTTGATTATGATTATTTGGATTTTTTGTTTTAAGATTTATTTGATTTGGTTATTTTATTTTAAAAATCATATACCTATGTATCAATAATTAATAGGTGTGTCCTGAAAACCAGGAAAAGAGATATCCTGAGGATACCCCTAATTTGCAGCGTTTGTAGCTTTATTTCATAGTCTTTGTCTATTTATAGTTTTAATTTTTAATCTGTGTGTTCTTGTTTTTTTTTTTGTATATGTTTTTTATAACAGCTGCAAATAAATAAATAAATAAATAAATAAATCTACTCGCTGTGTAATTTACCGGTACGTACAATTCAAAGTTACATAGTATCTCTGGCAAATAAATATTTCCTTGAATTAATTTATATGCAAATATAATTAGGGAAATATATCGACGCGTTTCAAGACTGTTGTATCCTACCATTCCTAGCACAAAATCGGACGGAAATAAGTATGGATAAATATTGTATTTTATGTAATAAATATATCTTAAAATTTTCTTTGTATACGCTCTACCATCTGAATGTATTTGTTTTTACTTGTACACCAGATGACCGAGTTATATTCAAGTTATATGTATATGTATATTTACATATACATATAACCAAGACCGAGTTATATGTATATTTGTCCTTTATAACAATACTACGCTGTGGATTTCCCGAATAAATAGTATTAAATAAATATAATAAAAATGAGATCTTATATTACCTGTACTTTCAGTTATAATATTATATATTTAAGACTCCAGCGTTTTATTCGAAAGCTGATAAAATTCGCATTTCAGATAAGGTTCCTGTTACGAAATTAGGTTACATAATGTGAAGTTAATTTCGCGAAACCGCGGGAAAGACTTGACAAGGGTTGATAGGCGGAATGAGAGGAGAAGTCTGCGGTTTTGTTACCCGTTTAATTTGAATGAAACTGATAGCAAAACGTTGGCATTTTGATGTTTAATATAATGATCATTAACCAACCTCTGCCTACCAGAAAAATAAGCATTATAATACTTTAATCATAAAAAAACCATATGTATCTCTTTCAGCATTGTCAAAATAGGCCAACCTAGTGAAATGCCAAGTACCTATATTCACGTCTGTGACAATAAAGGAAAATATTGTATTGGAGAGATCCTAAGAGTAATAATAACATAGATAAACATCTACGGATGGGGATCTCATGTAATTCACTTGATCAAAAAAAAATATATATACTATAGGCTCTGTCCCTAGCTAACCCTGGGTGCAGCAGCCATGTCATAGTGGAATTTAGAAAGGGCTATCATAATTGAATGCTATACAGAATTTCGTGTTTGTACTGTTGACCGTTGAGAAGTCCTCTCTTCGGGAGCCTACCCTGGGTGCAGCAGCAGCCATGGAATGGTGAAATTTAGAACGGGCTATTTAAATATAATGCGTATACAAAATTGTGTGTCTGTGCTGATGACGGTGGAAGAGTAGCCTCGTCAAAAGCCGATCCGGGGTGTAGAATCAGGCCATGCTCACCATAAAAATGCATTGTCGTCGGAACTGGACCAACACCCACCACCCTCAACCATCCGGTTAACAAGCACCCCAGCTATAAAGGAAACAAAGCCGTTTCCAGACGCCCCCGGTTATCAGTCGGTAATGCACAGTCGATTGGCTGATGTCGCACAGTGCGCAAACCGTCCAGGAGCGCCCGAAGGGTGATTCCCAGGGGAACTGGCCCACAAGCACAGAGTCCTACCCGGGCGCGAATTTCTGCTAATTCATTTCGAATTTATCGCAGATCCGTGGCGCCCTTCGACCGTCAAGGTAATTAGGGATCAGGTGGCCGCGGATCGTTTCTAACGATAGGTGACGCCAGGTCAACTGATACCCCTGCTCTTGAGAAAAACATACCTCTCCATACCCCCTCCCCCTCCCCTCCCCCCCCCCCCTCCCCCGGTTATTCGCCGGATTGCGTAAGCCTGGTATGCAAACCGCCCGATGTCATCCCGAATCCGCACTTCTGATACCGACCGCTTCCGACTACAGGTTACAACCGCAGGCAAAGCACACATCGTCCCTGACAGGTAAGACCCCTTTTGAACGAGGCTACCGGACAGGAATTTAACCGTGAGTTGGACCGACCAAGGTAACACAAATAAGACCGTCACCACACTGAGACAAATATAACGATGTAATACATATGTTTCAACAAGGATTACGCATATAACGCGGACTGTGATCCATACTTATAAAATAACATGACGCGTAACTGGTGTTGGCGTGGCGGTAGTTACCGTGTCGTAATGTTAAAACATAATGTTATTTCATTACGTCGCGACTTTGGGATCTCGCTTCTAACATGACAGCATGTAGTAGTATACATATGGTTATAGTCGGACGCATGAATCATGTTGGAACTACAGTATACTGTTAATTCCGTATCAACCTTAAAGAAAATATTGATACATATAATCGAGTAATGGAGTTTCCACAAAATTCCTCGTAATTCAACAAATTTACGATTGAAACATCGTTATTCTGTAATTTCTGTAATAAAACCGTAATAGCACAATGGTAATGTAAAAAGAAATTTTATATTTTTCTCAGTTATCCATTAGGAAAACTTTTTAAAACTAACTTAAACTTTGGAAAACTTTTTACAGTGGAACTGCCGCCCAGAGACGACTGGCTAAAAAGCCAACTGCAATGGGAGGCCGGTAGCCTTAAATGGTATACTGATGGGTCCAAATCGGGACTTGACGTAGGCTGTGGTATATATGGAGAGCGACCAAACTTCGAAAGAAGTGTAAACTTGGTAAAATACGCCTCCATATTCCAAGCGGAGGTTTACGCCATTATTGAATATGCTGATATCAACCTCCAAAAGGACTACGCCAACCACCGTATCTATATCCACTCGGATAGCAAAGCAGCTCTTATGGCACTAGCCTCGAATACCATTAATTCGAAGCTAGTGCAAAACTGCATATCACTACTGAATTCCCTGGGCGAAAAGAACAGGGTAATTCTAAGATGGGTTCCCGGCCATGCAGGAATCGAGGGAAATGAAAAAGCCGACGAACTTGCTAGAACGGGAGCAAAGGGAACGTTATACGGCCATGAACCTTGCTGTGGCGTACCAAAAAGCCTTGCAAACCTAATGCTCAAACAAATGTGTTTAGAACAATCCGTCAACCACTGGAACAACACGCCAGGGTTGAATCGTTCCAACGCGCTTATTAAGCCTTACGACCGTAAGACGGCCCGTGAGGCCCTATCGCTAAATAGGAACAATCTACGCATACTGGTAAGGGCGCTCACGGGGCATTGTGGCCTGAACAAACACATGTTCAACCTCAAGCTCAAAGACACAAAAATGTGCAGGTTCTGCCAAGGGACAGAGGAAACTCCCCAGCACCTCATGTGCGAGTGTGGCCCGCTGATGCGTAAAAGATACAACCACCTGGGTGGTCACTACCTCCAACCTGAGGAGGTAAAACAATCTGGCGCCAAAAGCCTGCTGCGGTTCTTAAATGACACGAGGCTTAGCGCAGAACTATAGTAGGTGGCGAGCACAATAGATCAGCAATGGTCGCAGTGTTACAAGGCTCATAAAGACCTTAGAAAAGCCCCACTCAACAAATAAAAAATATCCATGAGGAAGCACCAGAGGAACGCGCGAGACCAGACACATGGAATAATGTGTCTCTTGCGGTAGACTCCGATTTTGAAAAACCGTTTTTGCTTTCCAAAATAAAACCCATCGAAACAGCATCGCCCCCATCTCCGAACGTATCAAAGTTCTTTATGGAGATTGGAAAACTTCTGTTAGTATGAGAGCGCCTGCTGTCCGAATTCGAGGCGTTTTCGGTGCTGTCGCAAACTCTCTGCTCGCTATCTCGCCCATATTAAATTAGGGACATTTATTATTTACTGTGTTATTTGTGGAAGTTGCCGAATGGGAATATCGCAGACGCTGTAAAGCACACCCAGAAATATGAATAAGATATGTTGTTTTTTCCTTTGAGACTCGTTACAAACATGTTTTCCTTCTCGCAAAGCGAATGTGAAATGAAACTAAGAAATAAGAACATACTGGAGAGGCCAACTTAAAATAAACCTTAAAACAAACTTGCTTCTGAGTTTGCTTTTTTCTTGTGTCGTGTTTGTGGTCTCGGCTGGGATGCCTATCTGTGTCGTGGTGAAAATAAGTGACAATCGATTTTATGTACTAAAGCTGTCTGATATCAAGTATCTGGAAGTCATTGAAAAGTAAATCGGATGGGTAGCGATACGGTTTTCTGTTTATAACTCTCACTACCGCTTTTTCAATTTTTATTAGTGGGTCAAAGTGCAGTTTAGCCGCACCGCCCCAACCTTCTAATATGCCCCACCAACCAATATGTACCTTAGGTTTTAGATTCTACAGTTTATTCATTTTGATCATTTCTGTATTGTTCAATATTTTATTTTATTTTCGAAGAAGAATATAAAGTTTGTTATCCAACTGTGGCCGAAGTGGTAGACCATAACTATATAAAAAAATGTTAAATGAGATTAGTGAGAACGGCGTTATATAGGAAGGCCAAAGTGTGTACATCTTTTCACTTTCTGATCTTTAGTCTTGTATATTGTACTATGCAATTATAAAATAAATCTCCGGGAAAAATAAAATCTCCATTTTGTTCCCCTTCTTTTAGAATACGTTTCATCTCCGTCAATATGCAAAACCCTCAAGAGCTAGGGCGACTGCGAATGGCCCTTGGGGATGACCATTAAATTCATAAGTACGGTCGTCGACCAGCCATTTCCTTTATTACCCATTAGACGAGAAAGCCTTCGGACCCCTACACCTGAGCTAAGACCTCGGCCTTATTTAAATAAATAGTAACCTTGGCGAAACGGCGTCGTCCGCCCGCGATCTTTCTCCAAAGGTAAACGCGAATAGTACAATTAAAAACAGATGATACCCTGCGGATGCACTGAGAAAAATATAACGATGTAATACACGGAAATAAGCATGTTTTAACAAGGATTTCTTGTATAACGCGGACTGTGGTCCATACGTATGAATTAACATGACGCATAACGGTGTTGGCGTGACCGTAGTTACCGAGTCGTGCGTGATGTTAAAACATAATGTTGTTTCATTACGTCGCGACCTTGGGATTTCGCTTCTAACATGATAGAATGTGGTAGTAGGTATAAGTACCTACGGGTAGGTATATACTCAAATACATGAATAATTTTGAAACTACAGTATACTCTTATATCCGTATTAACCGTAAGGAAAATGTTGATATAATCGTGTAATGGAGTTTCAATAAAATTCCTTGTAATTCAACAAAATTACGATTGAAACATCGTTATTCTGTAATGTAAGAAGAAATCCAAAGCTTTTCTCAGTGTGGAAGGCTGTGCTCGCGGGCATAAATATCCAAGTAAAGCAAAAAGTACTGAATTACTACTGGAAGAAAATGGATCGGATGATAGTAACACTGCACAAAGTGGCGGCTGAAATAACCGATAAGTTGAAAATAACCACCCCTTACATTTAACCACAGTGAAAATAAATTAGACAAAAATCGCGAAAATAAGTAATTTTATCAAATGGGTCAAGTTTTTTATTTTTGTTTAATCATGGTTTATAATAGACAAAACACTCACCTTCTTAATTGTTTTGAAAAATATAGACCACTCTTTTAATATTAAATTTTATGAAAATCTGAAGAAATCGGGATATGATGAATATTAAAATGTATCTGAAATTGTATAAATGTCGTTGTTGCCTTTCACCGTTCGAAATTCTTTTAATCGCAGTGTTGCCTTTCACCGTTCGCAATTCTTTTAATGCAGTAGTGGGTTGTCTTTAAAATTACATAAATAACTCACTTTTGCATATTTTTTAGAAGTTGACATTAAAATAATAACATCTAACTAAGGGATAAATAATAAATTATTAAATAATTACATAAATAAAAATAAAGTTGCCATTCAATTTTTGTAGCATTTTCAAGCTGTTTTGTTCAAAAATAATTGCGGAACGCGTAGTTTTCTAAGACTGCAGTTCACGCATTCTGTTCCTAAGATTCTCTTCATGAGTAAAGCTATGAATAAAACATTGATAATGCGTACTGCTCACGTATATGTATAACGACAGCTTCGCCGCATTCATTAAAGTTATACACTAGAGAAACAACAGCATATAACTATATGATAGCCATTGAACTAAGTCACTTACTGAACTAACAAAGTTTGAAACTCCCTATACGTTACTTGGGTACCTCGTTAAAGGTGATGACTTTCCAAACAAGGTGTTTCGTGGCAATAATATCGTCCTAATGAACTAACATCAGCGGTATTGTTGCTTCCCATGACTTGAGATGAATACGGTAGCTATTTTAATATAATATAATATAATATAATTTTATAATTGTGTTAATTGCCAACCTATTTTGCTCTTTGAAAAAGTAACAAATAATATTTCCACGCATAATAATTCTGACTTATTTCACATATCGAAAGTCAATACTAATAATCATCAAAATACGTACTCTAGATTTTAAGGTTTGGATATATTAATTTTATTATTAAATACTTGCTTCGAAGAGATTAAAAACACGATTTACAGTCTCGGGCTTGATCAGTATTTCTTCATCTGTTTTAATATTGTAATGATTGTTATGTTATAAATATAATATTACGTATTTTATATCTATTTATACTACCTTTACTTTTTATATTTTAATATTATCTTACATAATTATTTATATTATGGTATTATTTTATCAGTATTATATATATTAAGCAATAAAGCAATTTATTTCATACTAGCTAGCTAACCCGACAGACGTTGTCGTGTCCAAATTTCAATAAATTTGTTTGTGATCGTTTTGTGAATTTGTGAAAAGCTATTGGAATATATAAACCAAGTAAAAAATCGGTTGTGTCACCCTGGCAATCAGACAGTCCTCCCCCCCCCCCCCCCCCCCTACGGTAAAGCCCTTAACCCCACCCCCTTCACCCCAACCTTCCCCTTCCAAACTACAACCCCCCCCCCCTCTAATCCCCCCCTCCCCCTAACTCTACCTCTCCCACAAACCCACTCCACATTCACCCCCATAAACTCACCCCCTAGAAGATTACAAAGTAAAACATTAACCACATAAAACTCCACACGTTTATCTAACTTTTAACATTAACATTTATAGTTGCAAATGTAATGCAATATTTGCAAATGTAAACGTATGTAGCTTTTAATTTGATTATGCAACAAATAAATAAATAAATAAATAAATAAATAAATAAATGTTTTAGAGCTCCCGCATGGTAAAATAAATATAAAGAAATAAGATTCAATACCAAAATATGAAAATTTGCTGGAAACTAAAAATTTCCTTTTTTCAACTTGACAGCACTCCTTTACTACTTATGTACATAATATGAAAGTAAAATAACGTTCACTTTTAAAAGCGTCACGTAAAATTGTTTTTCCCGTTATTTCCCCGGGAAATTCAACGGAAATCGCACGCCGTGCTTAACAGATATGCTTTTATGGGGGGCGTTTCCAATCTCGGCTTATGGGGCTGGGATTGAATCGGGTTTCGTGACGTCATATCTTACGCTGGCTCCGTAGTCGCTGCAAAACGTTATTACGGATCGTTACGCACGCGCCGACGACGGCGACGTTTTAGTGCTTTTTATAATCTTCGTGAGTAGCAGAAGTTCGTGAAGCTACATTCTAACAGAAGTTTGTCTGTACGTACTAAAGCGTAAGCCCTTAGCGTGTAGCTTACTCCGAAATTATTTAGCATTTATTTATATTTCAAAATGCAGCTTCATTTCTTCATCCTTTGAAATAAAACCATTTTTTTCGATATTTCTATCTTATTTTATTGATGCGCTAGCTGGTGCCTAGCTGGGGCACTAGCTGGTGCCCGCGGCTTCACTTTCGTAACGTTTCGAAACGATTTGTTAATTTAAGTAGGGTGGCGTTTATTTGCCTTTTTAGACGCTACCTTCAGATATATAGTGCAAGACTCCTTGCAGTGCCCCTCTTCGATGCACGATACCTATATTGTAGACGTACGCGTCTTGTTCCTCGCCACCTGCGCCGCCTTGCTAGGTATTTCGTGGTGCTTGCACGCGTTACTTATTTCTTGATATCTCTATAACTGTACCACCTAAAAGCTTAGAGTAAAAAGCTAATTTTATTATATTTATTGACAATGGATTAATTTATTTTTATAAATTTATTATTTTATTGCTAATGTCTTCAACAAACACTGCCTACTTATTTTTCTTATATTTTTTTTTGAGACATAAAACCAGTTATTTTAGCCTAAATATAAAAATTCGTTATATGCTGTTGCAAATTTTTTTATAGACTTCTTTGAGGCCGATGTTTTTGTGATATATTGTTTTCACGGTTTTGTCAGCGCACGCCGATAAAGCAACTCACCGGCTCATTTTTCTCCGACTTGATTTACAAATATCATGATTTCGAATTGAAAACCAATATTTATCACAATAAAATATAGCATATAGCACTCATCGTTAATCGTTCTTTCCAGTAGTGAAAGAATTTTTGAAATCGGATGAGTAGTTTCAGAGATTACCCCCTACATACAAACTTATAAACTTACAAACTTGCAAACATTACTTCTTTATAAAACTAGTATAGATAAAGTAAACTAAAAACAGGTTTCTTATCTGAACAAATACTTTAAGGGGGCAATTTTTGGGATCCAACGGAGGTCTGCCATTCCTAATAAAAACTCCTTTTATACAGAAAACATGAATTTTAAAATTCTGAAAAAAAATGAGCGAACCGTTGAGGAGTGTCGTCATGCTCAATAAAGTCTGTCTGACTAAAAACTACGTCATGTCTGAAAACTATAATATTATATTCGCAGTAAAAAAACAACAAATATATTAAATTCAAAGTGTTAAACAGGAATTGCAAATTTGTCTAAAGTAAAGATTTTTTGCGAAACTAATTTATTGAAGTCAAAAAACACGAAATACTTAAACGCCCTTGGTTTTTGTATTGTTAGCATTTCTAGGACGTCTTGAACTAATATGGATCAAAACGCAGTAATGTTTTATACAATCTTGCGACTTGAATAAAATAATAGACAAGAAAATAATAAATAAATAAATGATAATATACTCTTTACTTGCACTTAATTATGATACAAAAAGGGCGAGCATATTGCGACATGGCAATGTCTTACAAGTAACCTTATTACAGTGGTACATGCGCCCATTGTGGACATAAAGATTAGTACGGTAGTCTGCATAAAATACAGATCAGTGTTACAAGCTTAAACACCTATATACACCTCTATGGGACTACTTCATGACTCTAAATAGGTTATGTAGACTCTATTATATACTAAATAGCCTCTAAATAGTAGGTACTGTTTATGACTATAAATAAATGACAAAACTTCTATTTTTGGCACAAAAAAAATAATTCCCTTTCCAAGCTGTAAATTTATCGACGCTGACACTTTTTTACTGAAAATACAATAGCTTCTTCAACATAATGACTTCAATGATTATGAAGATATTTTTTTTAACGGAGGATTTCTCTCATTTTTATCCAGAATTTTATAATGCATAATTTCTGTGTAAACAATGTTTTTAAAAAAATTGGGAGAAAAAAATGAGACCAACAAATTGCCCCTACGCGTTATAAAAGAAAAAGTTGTGGAGGCACAACTTTATTTCAATTTCCCCTACATTCTAGTATATTGAAGTAACACATAAGAAGGTTATACCAATAGAAAATTCAAATGACAGCTTTCTGCAAACCTAATTCCATTTACCACTTACTTCGTTGGGAATACTTATATTTTAAATAAGTTATAATTGTTACATATTTTATTTTATTTTAAATAACGAACGTCCGTCGAAAAGCCGTAATCAACCGCGCTATCCTTCTGGATTTTATTTAGATCAAAGTAAGGATATAATTACCTAAACCAAATTTTTTAATTATCGCATCGGCTTACAAGATCCATTCGGTATTTTTAAAGCAAGTGCCGATGGTGTCTATATCTATACTAATATTATAAAGAAGTAATGTTTGTAAGCTTGTAAGTCTGTAAGTTTGTATGAATCTAATAATAATAATAATATACTCTTTATTTGCACCTAATTATTATACAAAAAGGCGAGCTTATTACCACATAGTTTATATCTTAGAACTAACAGTGGTACATGACATGTACAATGATCCTGATGACATGTACAATCCTAATGACATGTACAATGACAGTGGTACATGCCATTAGGATTATTACATTCGTATGCATGAAATACAGACTAGTAAAAGTATTTAAATCTAAGAATGCCCGAGGAGAGGAAATTGGTAGAGGAAGAGGAGAGAAACGGAAGAACTGGTTACTTCTTAGAAAGGTAGTAATTCTTAAGGTGAGTCTTAAATGATGGTAAAGAAGGCGAGTTTCTTATATTTGCCGAGAGATCTTTCCAGAGTCTTGCACCATGGACACAGAAAGAGTAGGGATAGAAATCACTATTATCACACGGATTTTTTTAGTAAACTGTGAGATACTGACCGAAATACGAGACCATGGGAACCTAATGGTTCAAAATCTCGTGAAGATAGGATGGTGTTGATTGGGAGAGTACACGATAGAGGAGAGCATGTATATGAACGTTTATCCTTTGGCGTACTGGCAACCACTCTAACTGTGCTCTATTTTTGGACACGTTATCATACTTACGTAGACCGAAGATTAATGGTATGCATACATTTTGCAAACGTTCAAGTTTGTTAAGCATTTCCTTTGATAAATAGAGATAAGCGACATCTGCATAGTCAAGAAAAGGTAAGAGGAGAGTCTGTGCAAGATTTCTTTGTGTCCGGAAGAAATCTTTTGAGCGTTTGCAGAGGGTGAAACTATCAAATAATTTGCGACTTACCTCGTCCACGTGTGGTTGCCAGGAGAAATGTTCATCGACAATTAGACGAAGATCTTTCACTCTTTGCGACAAGGGTATGGTGATATCGTTCAGATTTAAAAGCGAAAGGGACTTTACGTTTACTCTGGAGAGCAATTTACGACCTCCAATGAGTATAGCCTGTTATTTCAAAGGGTTGATTAGTAGACCCATCAGCGCACACCATTCACAAATGGCCTGAAGATCGGATTTCATATTGACGATCGAGGCATTGATGTTCTCAGAAGAGAAATTATTATATATTCAAACGTCATCTGCATACAGATGAGTATGTCCACGAACTTGGTTGGAGATAGGATTTATAAAAAAATAAAAAAGAAGTGGGGACACCTCGTGGAGCTCCAGCTGTTAGATTAGATAAACCCATTCGGATGATCGATCGCCTACTTTTATACCCTGTTGTCTGGATCTGAGATAGAAGCTGAACCAATTATTAACAATTTGCGAACAGTTGAGAGTTCTCCGAAACTACTCATCCGATTTCAAATTCTTTTACTAATGGAAAGCTCCATTATCGATGAGTGCTACCTATATGCTGTATTTTATTTGTATAATTATTGGTTTTCAATACGAAATCATGATATTTGTATATCAAGTCGGAGAAAAATGAGCTTTTGAGTTGCTTTATCAGCGTGCGCTGACGAAACGGTTTGATATATATCAAAATAATACATGACAGAAACATCGGCTTCAGAAAGATCCATAAAAAGGTAGGCGACAGCATATATCCAACTTTTATATTTAATCTACAATAACTGATATTATGTCCCAAAAAAAACAACATAAGTAGGCAGTGGGCTCGATTGCGTTTCTCTTGAACTAAAATCGTAAATTAGTTCATGTGAACGAGACAGAGCAGCACGTCAGAGCGGACTGTGAAATGAACTTTTAAGGATTAAAACTACCTACTGAAGATAAAAAAGTTAAATCTGTCACCGCACTGTTATGATATCGAACTTATTCGGGCGTTTATAAGTTCGATAGGTAGTTTTGCTGGTAGTTCATTTCATATTCCGTTCTAACGTATTGCTCTGTCTCGTTCGGTTGAACTAAAATCCTATTTTAGTTCACGAAGAAACGCAATCGGGCTCAGTGTTTGTTGAAGAGTTTAGCAATGAAATAAGAATCCTTGTCAAAATAAATTAATCCGTTATCACGGGTGATTAATAAATATAAATTTAGCCATGTACTGTAAGTTTTTAGGCGGTAAAGTTATAGAGATATCATGAAATTAGAAACGCTTGCAAGCACCCCGAAATACCTAGCAGGCGGCGGCGGCGGCTGCTGGTCCAGCAAGGTCAGCGTTCAGCGAAAGGCAGCGCGGGTAGCGAGGAACAACCCGCGTATGTCTACGATATAGGTAGCGTGCATCTAAGGGGTACGTCTTGCACTATATATCTAAAGGTACCGTCTAAAAAGGCAAATAAAAGCCACCCTACTTAAATTATCAAATCGATTCGAAACTTTACGCGAAGCGAAGCCGCGGGCAACAGCTAGTATTTTATATAACTATACCTTGGAGAAGTCATTATAAATCATGTCAACCTTGACGTTTCGATCCATGTTTTTAACGTGTAGTCAGTAAATAATAATTGGAAATGGGATCGCTAATTACTTCTGCGTAATGGTTGACGATCCTGAAACACTTAAGAGAATCCATAATCGCTTAAATCTTAATAGAATCGAAATCCTTTTCATTGTTACGATAGGTCGTTTGGAAAGTGAAATTGGCAAAGGGTTACTGAAGTGATCGTTAACGCGAGGCTCCATAGTGCAAAATTGGCACGACTAATTTTCGGCCCATTTTCCACTAAGCGGCTAGCCGCGCGCAGCTGGCCGCGCGCGATTCTTTATACAGATAAGTCATATACATTTCTCACTGACGCGGCCGCGACTCGGATGTCGCGGCTTCGCTTCGCGTAAAGTTTCGAATCGATTTGGTAATTTAAGTAGGGTGGCGTTTATTTCCATACGGTTAATACTGAAATAAAGGTATACTGTAGTTTCAACATGATTCATGTGTCCTAATAATATAACCGTACGTATACTACTATATGCTGTGATGTTAGAAGCGAGATCCCAAGGTCGCGACGTAATGAAATAACATTAAACTATCGTCAAGCCAACACCGTTACGTCAGGGTAATTCATAGTCCGAGTCTGGACCACAGTCCGAGTTAAATACGTAATCCTTGTTGTAACATGCGTATTTATTTGTATTACATAGTCACATTGTTCTCAGTGTAGCTTATCTCTTTTAACCGACTTTAAGAAAAGGAGGATGTTATCAATTCGGTTGCATTTTTTTTATGTTTGTTACCTCAGCAATCCGTCATTTATGAACCGATTTGGATAATTCTTTTTTTATTTGAAAGGATATGCTTGCAGATTAGTCCCTGGAATTCCCTAGATCCCATTATTAGACCTTCTGGTTCTAATGATAGGATCCATGAAAAATCGAAAGAACTTCTCAAATATTTTCATATGAAGTTGACAATTTACATGTTGGTCCAGTTCCGATGTCAATGCATTTTTTTATGATAAGCATGACCTGATTCTACTTACTATCACAGACACGAAGTTTCGTATGAGTGTTCAGTTATGATAGCCCATTCGAAGTTTCACCATGACATGGCTGCTACACCCACGGATGACTCCCGACGAGGGGACTCCTCAACGGTCACGAAATTTTGTATATGCACAGACACGAAATTTTGTATATGCATTCAATTATGACGGCCCGTTCTGTTTCACCAAGGCAGGACTGCGGCACCCAGGGCTGGCTTCCAACAAGGGAACTCCTCAGTGGTCAACAGCACAGACACGAAATTTTGTATACGCATTCATTTATGATAGCCCGTTTTAAGTTTCACCATTACATGGCTGCTGCACTTATTAAAAAATTGAGTTTTTTCATTTTTGTTAACATTTTATTTATTATCATCGTAAAGCTGGTAATTCTTATTATGGAAGGTTCAGTTCCACTTTATGTTTTCTGTAAAAAAAAAACAATCTGTTTAGAATTGCTTTCCGGTTTACTCGAGTGTATGTTATATTAACATCATGAATCATTTTCAAGCTGCGAACTATAAAGCTAGTTTGAAGTAGTTATCGCAGCACGTTTGTGCTTGAAAAGTCACTCAATATGACTCTTCCTGATATATACGCGAAATTTCCCGGACCAAAGTGTAATAAAAAGGACCCCGCTGCGATTTCCGGCAGTATTTTCTCCGTGAAATATCTATAGGAAGGCTCCATGGGCGCAACGGCTGTAAGCGGCCGCAATGACGTCATAGTGGGCGTGTTTTCTGTTCAGAGGGTCACACTTGTGCTGTGGGACAATCCAATTCCAGGTCACGCCTGAAACAGTATTAATAACATACTACACTATAATGTCAATACTGTATATTTAACATTTATTATTATTTATATTTATTTTATTTATTTACTAGCTGCGCCCAGCGGTTTCACCCGCGTGGTGATGGAAAATTATGATAATGATGATAGAAAACCATATATATTTATAAATTATAGCCTATGTGTTATTCTGATGTGTAAGCTATATTACTGTAAAGTTTCATAGAAATCCATTCAGTAGTTTTTGCGTGAAAGAGTAACAAACATCCATACATACATACAAACTTTCACGTTTATAATATTAGTAGGATTATCAATACTGTATATTATTATGTACAGTATTGATAATAAATTTACAGTATGAAAAACGTACGTTAAATTTTTTCGCTGATTGTTATTAATGAAATTTTATTATATTTTTATAGAGCTAAATAGTACCCATCCCTACATGGGTACAAGCATGCTAGATAGTATAAACACTCGAAGAGTAAACTCTTTAGGGATCATTTCTTTACACCGTTGTCCAAAATAACGTTGATAAAATCGTACAAAATTTCAAATTTCAAATTTCAAATTATTTATTTTAAATTATTTATTGAGTTCAAATTATAAGTACATTCAATATACAAAGTCATAACATAACTAGGCTGCCGCCTGTTCCAAGGTAGACAATTTATTTTATTTAAAATAAGAAATCTATAATATTATATTTATATTAATAATCATACTTAATGTAACAGAAATATCTCAATTACCTATTAAAAATCCGTACGAAAATGTCATGAAAATTGTCAATATTATTTTATTTTAAAACATGATAAAAATTAATATATATTTATATATGTATTAATAAGTATTAATATGTATTAATAATATACAAAATAAATTCACAAAAATTGAAATTAAATTACATTTAGAAATCATCAATTTATATTACTACATATACTATTATGATTTTATTATAAAGATTCAATTATTTAATTAAGATACAAAACTTCAAAAATGGATTCCGTTGCTTTGTAGTTTATGTTCCATAGCGTTGGCGGCAAATGGACATTATTTTTGCTATCAAAACTATATAAAATTATTTGAGTTCGCAACAATGAGCACTAATAACTGAAAACGGGCAGTGTGACTGTTTACGTTCTCGGCGTCAATATCAGTTTTTTCAACTATTAAACGATACGATCCGCTATGCCACATCGGAGAGCGTACAGGGAGAAGAATAAAAAGGACTGTTAGTACGCTTAGTACGGGAGTTACTGGGCCCTTGCTGAGATGGCCACGAAAACCCATTCTATTCAGGGTTGGTGTATACCGAATCTATCGGTATACACTCTGACTAACAGTCGGGGGAGTCTGGAAGCAGTACTGTTTCCTATAGAGCGGGGGTGGTTGCGGACCTTACGGCGACTGCTCTTGAAATGACCATCGGCCATCCGATCCTGGGTGAACAGCCGGGCAAAGGACGCTGTGGTCCGCAATAGATTCGGTAAACACCGTTTCACCGCTTCGTAAGGGACAGGACCGCGCAAGCGACCTCAAACTCGTAACCAATCGAGAGACCGGAGTAATCTGGTCACAAATGGAAGTAAGGGCGTGAGTGTCGGCCCGCCGGTAACATTCCTGGCTATCTCGCGGTTAAGGCGTTGGCCTCTTAGGGGCTTATGGCGTAGCTAGACGGTGGACTGTTTTGTCCTCAAGTCTTCTGCGCTCACTCCAGGGAGATAGAACGACTAATCGTTAAAACTTCCTGAGGTGACGGGCTCGCCCGCTGTAGTCGACAACCCAAGTTGCCTCCACGCAGAAGTGCGAGCCTGGGTAGGACTCTGGACTGCGGATCAGTGGCCTGCGAGCGAGCTTCGGGCGCTTCTGGACGGCTTGCGCACCGTGCGGCGTCAACCAATCGATCGTGAACCACCGGGCAAATGATGCCGTGGTCCGCGATAGATTTGGTAGACACCGTATCACCGCTACGTAAGGGAGAGGACCGTGCAAGCGACCTTGAACTTGCAACCAGTCGGGAGACCGGAGTAATCTGGCTGCAACTGGAAGTAAGAACGCGAGTATCGGCCCGCTGCCGCGCTGGGTGATTAACCTTATTTGGCTTCTTATGGTATGAGTGGCGTAACTGGGCAGTGGACTGTTTTCGTCTTAAGTCTTCTACGCTCACCCCACTGGAGATAGAACGATCTAATATCGTTAAAACTTCCCTAGGTTCGCCCGTTGAAGTTGACAGCTCTAGATGTTTGTACGCCTAGATAATGGGCCTATTGCAGTTAGTCCACTAATACCCATGTGTTAGGGTCGGCCAAACTCACAGGTCAACCCATCCGGCAGCCACCACGCAGAAGTGCGAACCCGGGTAGGACTCTGGCCTGCGGGCCAGTTTCCCCTAGGAGTCGAATTTCGGGCGCTCCTGGAGCAATTAGTTAGAACGGAATATGAAATGAACTATCGTCGATTTTGCCGCACCAAAACTACCTGTCGAATTTATAGACGCCCGAATAAGTTTGAACACATTTCGTGGGGTGTTAGATGGATCGTTTTAATGCGTAAAAGTGACAACCATTCATTTCACATTTCACTCTGACGTACTGCTCTGTCTCGTTCACATGAACTAATTTCCGATTTTAGATTAAGAGAAACGTAATCGAGCCCATTAGATATCGCATCTAAAATTTTGTTGTAAATGGACGGTGTTAAGTAGATGAAATATCTCCCAGGCAAATGAGCTTTTATTCACATTTAAATTATGTCCTGTAGATTTGTGTTATAGTATCGTTTTGGCATAGGTCAATTTAAACAAATTAATCTCAAAAATGTGTGCCACCTGTATAAACCTAACAGATTAACCAGAATTTGAAGTTCTTATTTGCATTTCATTTTTATTTGCCGTATCTAAATATTTATATAGTCGGTCATTCGATGTAAAATGAGCCTATCGATAAAAATCTAGTAATAATTTTCTACATTACTCTGCGAATATATTTTCTACATGAAATAGCTTTCCGTATATCACAAATTTAAATAAGTGTACATACAGCATGGCATAATATCAATTCTAGTTACAAAATATAATTTAATTTCCCTATATTGATGACTAATATAATTCAAAGAATTGATCAAAACGCGTCTTTCACACGCGTCTTTCATAATTTGCAGTATTGTATTGACGCAAATTATTCTTCTTGTTGACTTTAATATATGCTATTAACGTTGAAATCTATATCTATATCTATATATATATATATATATATATATATATATATATAGATATATATATATATATATATATATATATATATATATATATATATATATATATATATATATATATATATATATATATATATATATATATATATATATATATATATATATATATATATATATATATATATATATATATATATATATAAATATATAAATATACATATATATATATATATATATATATATATATATATATATATATATATATATATATATATATATATATATATATATATATATATATATATATATATATATATATATATATATATATATATATATATATATATATATATATATATATATATATATATATATATATATATATATTTATATATATATATATACTACTGTGAAAAAGTCTTCGAACAGTTACCCACAAAATAAACGAGGTGTCGTATTTTTTAAAGTAACTAAGTGAGCCCATTCCTTTTTTTGTCGGGCTTGTTCATTCATCGGAGGAGCCATAAAACTTTATTAGACATTTCTGCAACCTACCTGGGTTGGGAAACAATTATAAGAGTGGACAATGGTTAAATTTTCACAAAATGCCGTTCTCGTCTTTATCTGAAAAAGGGGTTGTATTTAATACTAATGTTATTTTTGAGTAGTTGCATATTGAGCACGTCGCAAAACGGTTATTGTGAAATAGTTTTTGATTCTCTCTGCGAATATTAAAAAAATATATAATTCGAAATACAAGAAAATTGTTTATATTGCTGTTGACCTGTGAACTCTTTTAATATATTTTATTAAAATGAATAAAATTAGTGCAATGGATCGACAAAAAAATATTATTCACCATAAAGAAGAATATTCAGTGCGAAAAATCCAACAACTGTACTGCTTTAGTAATGCATGCATCCGTCTGAATACAGTCTCTCATGAATTCTGACCAAGGGGCCAACCCCATTCACCGAAAAATACTTATAAACCATAACAGAACCTCCCCCGTGCTTAACTGTTGCAGCCAAATACTTGTCTTTATATTTTTCTCCGTGGCATCTGCGGACGAATTGGCGGCGATTAGATCTAAAAAAATTGAATGTGGACTTGTCTGTCCAGAGGACTCTTTTCCACTGCCCATGGTCCAAGTTTTATGTTCTTGGGCAAATTTCAATCGTCTCTGACGATTATTCTTACGAAGTAATGATTTCCGCTTGGTCACACACCCTCGAAGATTATTTTTCAGCAGGACTTTTCGACCCGCCGATGGGGTCACCAAAACGCCGCAAGACTCATTAAGATCCTGCGCCAGATCACAGCTTAAGTTTTTTTTTTACCTCAAGGATGAGACCAGGATAATCAGAGCACTATAAACTCTGATTATTCATCAATCTTTTTAGGTCTTCCACTCCTCGGACAGTCTTCGATTTGGCCGGTATTTTTGAATTTTTTGATCACATTATAGATCCCACAAACAGATTTTCCAGTCAATTGTTGGATTTTTCGCACTGAATGTCCTTCTTTATGGTGAATAATAATTTTTTTTCGATCCATTGCACTAATTTTATTCATTTTAATAAAATATAATTAAAAGAGTTCACAGGTCAACAGCAATATAAACAATTTTCCGCGGCAGGGTGAAACGACGGGATTTCGAATTCTATATTTTTTAAATATTCGCAGAGAGAATCAAAAACTATTTCACAATAACCGTTTTGCGACGTGCTCAATATGCAACTACTCAAAAATAACATTAGTATTAAATACAACCCCCTTTTCAGGTAAAGACGAGAACGGCATTTTGTGAAAATTTTACCATTGTCCACTCTTCTAATTGTTTTCCAACCCTGGTAGGTTGCAGAAATGTCTAATAAAGTTTTATGGCTCCTCCTATGCAGTGGCGGCGCTAGGCGTCGACGACGTCGGCGACCGCCGACGGCCTCGCACCTGAGGGGGCCTCGCAAAAGTTTTAAAAATTATTTAAAATTTATTTATTTATTCTTATTTATTTTCATATACTTGCGTGAGTAAAGTGAGTGAGTAGTACTTTAGGGGTATTATCCAGAGTCCTCTGGCAACACTATGAAAGTTCGCGCGCGAGTCTCGGGACGGGAAATCCCCGTGTCGTATAAATATTTGTATTTCATTCTTCTGTGAGCGTAACTAACGTAAACAATCATTCAATCTGTGAATAGAAGTAGACTCGCATCCACAAAGTTTCTTTTTATTTGTTGTAAAGTCATTATCATTACCCCGGTGGCGTTCTAGTGGATAAAAGTGTTAATTTAGATTGTGATTTATTTCATATTTCTAAGGTAAGTCAAATAACGACTTTAACGAAATGATTTTATCAAAATCGATAGGTATATATCTTTTATAAGTCGTAAATAAATACAATGTATTTCTCTGTACAAACTGAAATAAAAAAGTAGACAGTTACCTTGTTTTAAACCTGTGTAGTGTTTTTATCACACCGGAGAACATAGAAAATTTTCACCTGTTACAAATTTTCACCGCCTACAAATGTTTTTTTTTGTAGGCGTCCAAATTCTTAATAGGTAACTAATTATTTCCACCGAGTTCTCTTTTCCATACGTCTCGTGCGGTATTCCTTCAATACAAAATAATCTAGGTTCAATAAATTATATCAATTTTCCATAAAAAGTATTGTCGTATCTATAGGGTTGTTTATCATGGGGGGCTTGGGCATCTGCTACAAAAAATGACAGATCGGCAGATCTCGTTTCGTATTATTTAACTCTGAAGCTACTGAGCCTATTTTGAAAGCATCTAATAAAATAATTTTTCTAAGATTACATGACCCAGCCCCCGCTCTACAGATGCCTATGAGGAAAAGACCTTGCTAATAGTATAGAGAAAATTATTTTACAATTAGTAGCAATTATATATTTAACAAAATACACTTGTTAGCTTAATAAATTAGTGACTATAGAAAATAAAATATTCTGGATGATTATTGATGATCACACCTACTTCTTATAATCAGTATACATTGAGTTCAAGTTTAGTTTAAGTACTGTACTTACCAAACTTTAATAAAAAATATTTTTAGGTCATCATGACTGGAGGACCCACTAGAGACAGAGATGTAGGGAGGATATGGGAATCCGGTGCATCAAAAAGAAAAAGAAAAGCTGAAACGGTTATATCCAACCAAGCTCTGAGTTCCAGTATGATGAAATTTCTTAAGAAACCTTCAAGGACTACAAGTGTCACAGCTTCAGAGTCAGAGTCATCTGATGAAACTTTAGTTTCTGAACCAGCTTCAGAGTCAAATAAATCTTTTACTCAAATTTCTGATACAGCTTCTTTACCATCAACATCGAGCGAATCTGCTGTGATCCAAATGTCTGAACCCAATGAAGAGTTAGAAATTGAGAGGATGTGTGACTCGGGAAATCAAGAGCAAGCAGTTAATTTAAAAGAGTCATTTATAGACTTAGATCCGAGGAAGTGGGTATTTCCAGTTAATGATTTGCAGCGTCATGACTTAATTCAAAACGGACCCAATCATCAAGATCTAGAGAAATCTGATGAAAGTTACCCAAAAGACGCAAATAAAAGACATTTTTCTAAATTTCATTTTACTCGAAAATTAAGTAACGGCGAAACGCAACATCGCAGATGGTTAGTTTACTCCATATTTCAAGATAAAGTTTATTGCTTTCCATGAAGACTTTTTTCACATTTGCAGACACAGATGGTAAAAGAAGGATGTTGTGACTGAAAAGATTTGAGTCGGATATTGCAAAGACATGAACAAAGTCAAGGACACATAGAGTGCATGATTAAATGGATGGAATTCTATAAAGGAATCAAACAGGGAAAAACAATAGATAAGGATAACGAAAGATTGATTAGGGAATCGCAAAAGTATTGGCATAATTTGTTTGAAAGAATGATTGACATAATAAACTATTTAGCCTCACACAATCTGGCATTTAGAGCTCATCGAGAATCTCTTAAATTGAACGATAGCAGAAACAGTGGTAATTTTATTGATTTATTTAAGTTGTTATCCAAATATGATCTGACACTACGGGAGCACATGCAACGTATTAATGAAAAGCAACTTACTCAACATTATCTGAGCCACGACGTCTAAAATGAATTAATTGCATTAATGTCTAAATCAGTTATTGACGAAATTATACACAGAGTTAAACAAGCAAAATACTACGCCTTCTTGCTCGATTGTACCAGGGATATGTCAGCCGTGTTGAACAAATGTCAATAATATTAAGATTTTGCAATTCCTCAACTGGAGCAATAGAGGAACATTTTGTTGGGTTTATTGCCGTCGCAGAAACAACAGGAGAGTATTTAACTAATTCAATATTACAAGAACTGGAAAGAAATGGTCTAGATATCCAAAACTGTCGAGGACAGGGATATGATAACGGCGCCAATATGGTGGGTATTAATAAAGGTGTCAGAACAAGAATACTCAATATAAATCCAAGAGCATTCTTCGCGCCGTGCGGATGCCACAGTTGGAATTTGCTTTTGATTGATGCAGCTAACTCTTCTACAACAGCCAAAACATTTTTCGGCTACATCAATAAAATTTATGTGCTCTTTTCAAAGTCCAGTAAGCGTTGGGATGTTGTAAAAATTAAATTGAAATTGACATTAAAACCTCTGTCTGAAACATGATGGGAGAGTAGAATAGGAGCAGTAAAAGCAATATTTTTGCAATTTGATGATGTTATCGAATGCGTGAATGACCTGAAAAATAAAAGTGATGATTCTGAAACTCTAAGCGACTGTGAAGCAGTCTTGAACGAAATGTTAACTTTTGAGTTTATTGTTGCAATACACGTGTGGTACGAGGTTTTACTACGTGTGAACAATATAAGTAAACTATGGCAATCGGTTCAAGTCAACTTGAAAGTCGCTATCGATACTTTACGTTCATTTTGTAGCTGGATTCAAGAATTCCGTAATACAGGATTTGACAATAGTGTTGCACAAGCTCGATTGTTTGTGGAGAAAAGTACTTTCGAAATTCAGTGTCAATTTAAAGAAAAAAGAACAGCCAGGAAAAAGCGAATGTTCGATTATGAACATACTGATGAACCTATTCAATCTTTTGAAATGCATTACAGAGTTAACTTTTTTAACACAATGATAGATGATATTATAGTCGACACCGAATGTCGATTTAAAGCGCTCAATGAATATTTTGAACAATTTGGTTTTATTTATGATATCAGTTATTTGAAATCGATATCAAAAGAGGACCTTCTCAAGCATTGTAATGATTTAGGTACAATACTGCGGGAAGGCGACGGCGAAAACAGTGACATACAGCCTTTCGAGCTATATGAAGAGCTACAGATTTTAAAAGCGAATTCACTTGACTCTGTCAACGACGCGAAACAACTCATTCAGTACATTTTAGAAAATAATTTGGAAGAAATATATCCAAATGTTTACATAGCAATTAGAATCATGCTCACAGTTCCCGTCAGTACAGCTTCCGCTGAGAGAAGCTTCTCAAAGTTAAAATTGATTAAGACCTACTTTAGAAGCACGATGACCCAAGAGAGACTATCTGCGTTATCAATTCTATCAATTGAAGCTGAAATAGCGGCTAGTATTAGCTATGACATAATCCTGAAAAAGTTCAATGAGGCCAAAAGCCGAAAATTCGTCTATTTTAATTTCTATTTGTGTAATTTTTACCATCATTTGATTAGCAATAAAACTCGTTTACTCATACATTAGTTTCATTATAATTCGGCGCATGTAATCTAACGTTATCTTTTTGACGGGGAAATAAAAAAGGCCTCGCGAACCTAATTTCGCCGACGTCCAAGTGTGGTCTAGCGCCGCCACTGATTCCGAGCACAGTTTTTTCAATAGCCTGCTGACCAATTTTAAATTTATAAACGAGCAACACAGACAAGTTCCAATTTTCCGCATTGTAAATATCGCTATGTCTGCAGCAACGTTACTCATTTGATATATTTAATACGATAAAGATATATTGTTACATTCTACGTATTACTAAAATTGTTGAAACAGTGCAATCTAAAGAGATTATTATATTTAGTGTGGAGCTTAATTATAATTACATACCAGCGTATTTTACTGCACTTAATTTTAATGAATGCGATTAAAATGTTAATTAGGGATTCCATCGCTGATACGTTACATTGCACAATTATGTAGCATTGAAATGAAAATGTACAGGATTACAATTGAGAATTCCTCCATTAATGAAATTATTTAATAATTCTTTCTGTTATATTACGAAGGTTATATTTCTGTCATCGTTATTATTACCGTCGTGTCCGTCGTACCCTTCAACAGAATAAAATAGGACGAGCCAAAATATATTGTGATACATAGTTACTTCCTATATTTTTACACACTGTAAGTACAATATTTCTTTATTTCTTTACACAAATATGATGGGTCGCAGCTAGTAACGTTGTGCGCACGACAGGGGAACATCGTATCGATCGCACGATTCAAAAGGAGAAGCTTAAGGCACAGAGTAAATTGCTTAAGGTAGCTCTCTTGTTCGAAACAGTAACAACGCAGGTTTCTACAAGATGAGTTTTCAAAAAGGATGTGAGTAGCGTAGGCTAGTCGATTTATAAACGAAAAAGATCTCGATCTTGCAAAAGGTCACCTAGTTCTATTTATTTTACCGTTCTACTAACCGAGGAGCAGGTAAAGTATTGTGAACGGGCTAATATTTCTTTCGAAATAAAGACGGTTATATAATTTTTTTTGCCCCCCCCCCTTCACGAGACGATTAGGACGATTTCCAGACTGAGCTCTGTCTGTGTGTGTGTATTCCTCCACGTAGCATCCAGACGCTGCATCCGATTGGGCTGAAATCTGGAATGAAAGCATCGTTTGGTTATGGCAAGATTGTTTTTATCGGTTCAACAGCGGCCGTGGTAGTCATATTTAAATGTCGAAATATTGAACTTATAGACTTGAAAATCGGTAATCATGTGCCTTGCTGGACCGAAATCACATTGGTTGAAATACATATTTCAAATTCCGCCATACATTTTAATAAAATATTAACGGTTCGTTTTCCGGCTGTCCAACAGATGGAACGAAACCCAACAGGGTTCGAAAAATATTCAAAACTAGCAAAAGATGACGTGGTTGTCTTCTTTTTTCAAATAATATTAGTACCTGTGTTAATAGTAGGCGACTAAGTTTGCAACTTTAAAAGTGAAATTATATCATTTTTTTGATATTCTCTCAATCTCTCCTAAGTTATGTTTTCTATATCAATGCTTAAAATTGAGGACTGTATGTACAGAAGTTTACAAGATACGGCCTCTTGGAGTAATACAATAATAAATTCTTTGGAGGTTTGAGGAGCCGCTTGTGATCTGAGGGATGTCGCGTTAATAAGATTCCCAAACATTGACAATATTAGAAGAGCTGTATTTCGTCAACTACTGAACGTATTGCGCTCAATTTATGCTCAAATTGTAGAAAATTGAATATACTTTAAACAAGGACTGTCAACTTTTTCTGCAGAAGCTATAGAGCAAAAACCAAAACTGTGTGCAAAACTTTTCTCTATTTTGCCCATTGCCTTTTCGCCCGCATCTTGGACATGTCTATCGAAACTGCAAACTTGTTTTGTTACTATTGATTGGCACATAACGAAATCTATATACATATATATAAAACAAAGTCGGGTTTGTTCGAACACTCACAAGTTCGAATTTCATGGTTTTAAATTTGTAGTATTTGTCTCCGTTCCGAATAGCAGAATAACTATTAAAAAAGAAAAT